>JABFYK010058196.1:91524-188783 GCA_018849495.1 Termitomyces sp. T123_Mx157 | reverse complement strand
AATTAATGTGAGGTGTGCATCAGGACCCGGGGCAGTGGTAAGGGTTTCAGGAATCCAGGGAAAGTGCTGGTGGCTACGGGGAAGACATGGAAGTTGTCCCGGGGGCCGTCGGAGTTTGCCGGAGAAGCGTCAGGTTTGTCTGGGGCAGCCATGGAGGGTGTTCAAGGGTCAGGGAATTGGTAAGGTATTGGGGAGTGGGTTCCGGGCCATCAGTGGGGCTGGGAGTGGGGTTGGAGGTTGGGAGCAGGTCATGACAGTCTAGCTTTGAGTACAGGAACTTTCCTCCTTGTAGCAGACTGATACCCCTCCTCCTTCAGCACATTCTAGACAGTCTGAGGAGAGACAAGGTTGGAAATGATGTTGTTGATAAAATTGGTGGCCTGGACAGCTATATCAAGTCTCCTAGTTGAAATTTGTCAAACAATAGCCTGTTTATTACATGGAGTAAGCTTGGCTGGACAGCCTCCAGAATGATTTTCCTTATCCACCTCCAACTCTCTACTGATCCTCCCAATAGTAGACTTCCCTAGACCAGTTTTAGCCTCAATCTGACACAGAAAATACCCTTGAGCAAGGAGAGAAGCAACAGTAGAGCATTGCACAGGAGAAGTAGCTTTCATGATGGTGGTTGAAGATCAAGATGTGGTTCAACCAACTTGAACCACTCCCAGATATAACCAAACATGGTTACATGACTCTGTTGATATTCCCACATGCAACTTATTCTTTATTTCTGACTAAAATAGGGATAAACCTGCAAAATTAGAGATGCTCAAAAAACTGTCCTAATAAGTGAATATTTTAAAAGTGATGAGGATCATGTTAGCATTTCTCCACAGTGTATTGAGGTGAGTTTTGCTCCTACCAAAAATGGATCTGCACTTTGCTTGATGCATAGTGGAGCTCCTGAAATCTGGGGATTGCAGCTCATGCAGACCAATTCATAGGATGAGACACATGGCAAATAGGCAAAAGTCATTATAATGATTATAATCAATAAAGTTATAATACATCTTTTAGAGAAATCCACTGCATGATTGAACACAGAGTCTGCATCCTGTTCAGTTCTTATTCTTATATGAGTTGTCAATGGTCTCATGGAACAGATCTTTCGACATTGTAGCGTTTCAAGTGCATGGGAAGTATCAAATATTTCCCCTTCTATGCACTTACAACACTCTATGTGTAATTAGGGCTGCACACCGCAACCATTTTTACGGCTCACGGTAACTGTGTCATGGCTGCCGTATCCGTGCCATAGTCCTTTGAAGTAGATCTGATACGGCATAAGAGTCGGGGATGGCGCCTTACCGCCGCTAGATATTTATTCTGATTTTTGGAATTTTTGAATCGCCTCAAACACGTGTAGACATCATTTTGTGAAAGCATGGTTGGGGCGGTTGCCTTCCTTCTTCATACATAACCGGTGCAGTGCAGAATTTCGACATTCACTCTTTATAAAGCTTTGAGAGATATCGGCAATATGATCCCTCTCATCATATTTTCATCCCTTACACTCCTTCCCTTTACTTTAGGCCAAGCCAACGTCCAAGTCGCGGCTATTGAAGCTCATTTCAAGCAATCCCAGATTGTCCCTCAGCTTCTAACATCGTTCGATCCGAGTGCCCTCCTCACCGTCAACTTTGCTGGCGAGTTACCGTTATCCTTCGTTTCTGACTCTGGGCCTTATCGATTGTAGGTGTCGGTGACATTACCCCCGGCCAGCTCTTGACTAAAGAACGTGAGTGTCTGGCGTTATAAGTGTTAACGGACTTCTGCACAACTACTGCAGAGTCGGCACCTACTCCTACGGTCACTGTATCTGCTGCCAACTCGAGCGTTCAGTTGAATGGAAAGTACACTATTGCTATGGTTGATGCCGACGTGGTCGGTAGTGATTTATCGAAGGGTGTGAATCATCACTGGCTCATGAATGGCGTCGAGATCACTGGTGTGTACTCTATGGTATTAGATGTCTTCTCATCTCATGCCTTTACAGATGGCAAGGTTTCCAACGCTTCCGCTACCTCCATTGTCAGCTATGCTGGACCCGGACCTGCAGCTGGTAGTGGGCCTCATAGGTCTGCTTTTGGTTTGACTCTGGAGAACTTCTATTAATAAAACGTACTTTATTAGATACGTGATCATTCTCTATGCCCAACCTGACACATTCAAGCCGCCCGCCGACCTCTCCCAACCTACTGGTGTTAGCCTTTTCGACCTCAATGGATATGTCAAGGTTTGCGCCGTTCTATGCAGATACGAATTTCTTTCCTTACAAGCTTAAATTGAATCTCCACAGAACAGCGGCCTAGGCGCCCTGATGGCGGTACGTCGCTCCCCATTCCATATGAATATTTATTGTATCTGATCAAAATGCCTGCAGGCAAGTTACATGACTGTTGAGGAAGGCACTGCCACTGCTTCCATCCCACCCACATCATCGGTGATTAGTTCTACTCTCGTTGCTACTGTACCTACCAGTTCTGGCCGAGATGGTGCTACTGGCACCTTAACCACAGGTACTGCTAGCCCAACCCAAAGCAATAGCGCTACTTATGTAGTTAGTTTTTCTCCCCTTGTGCTTCTGTTTACTAGTCTCTTTGTGGTCATGATTGGTGCATAATATCGAATTTTGAGGCCGAGTCCTCTTGCTATCGATCTTACTCACAGATTTGGATAAATTGTGTGATAGAGTCAACATTTAAAATGAGTAGATTGATTATAATTTCTCCAAGAGAACAAGTATATGCAAAAAGGAGTTCAAAGAACAGGATTAGATTCACACAAAAATATCAAATAACAAGTCTGGGCTTTTCATCAACTTCCGTAGCGTTCACGAGCCTGCAAACAGCTTTGCTCAGTATCTTCTTGATCGTGTGTTTGAGCCCGTCTTTTAATGCAATATCACTTACCGCGTCTTGCGCCATATGGACGTAACCAGAGTATCCATCGGCGTATTTACCGATTTCTTTGCCTTTGCTGGCTCCCAAACCAGCTCCTTGTGCATAGATGGCGGTTTGGCTAGAAGCACGTCAGTAAGATATTGATATTACATAGCTAATGCGACAAACATAGGATCCACTCTGCCTTCACCAGAAGTCCCGAGCCCGGTACCTTCAGTCCAACCCATCATCTTCAAAAGTTTATTACCGACATTGTTAGTATCTTTGCCTGGTTCGACAGCAGGAGGCGATGGTGGTGGCGGGGGACCCTCTGACTTCTTCTGTTTCAGATTCGTCGAGTCCTTTTCTGGTAAAGGAACATCGGGCTGGTTGAAAAGCACTCGGCGCTCCGAGGCACGATCCCGGTATTTCGGCTGCTCTTCGGCTTTCCGCGCGGCCGCTTTCTGTCGGGCGACTTCACGAAGATTTGTATCCTTGAAATTTTTCTGTTCAAACAGAGGAACGAAGTCACAAGTCAGGCAAAAAGAACAAAAGACAACGTTAGCCCATAGAACTTCAGAAGGTACACAGTATTGAAGTTGCGAGCCTTATGCAGATCTGATTCCTTATTGTGACGTTTAAGCTGATCGAGAGACTTGAATTGCCGTGAGCAAAGCAAACATGTTAATCCCGCGATGTCGGAGAATTCGAACTCTACTTCCGTGACAGTTGCGGAGGTGGAGGCACCAGTCTTGTTCGGAGTCAACGAAGACGTCGTATGAGGAATAGCCTGAATATAGTGTATTAAGTGTAAGAGCAATATAGCCTGATGCGCCATGGCGAGAAATCCAAGAAAAGGTGATCACCAGAGTAGCTGAAGGAACATTTTGACCGCTCATATCCTGCATAAGCTCTTCTTGCACTTGATTCCATTTGTTGATGTTGCTGGCAGTCTGAAGAACACCGAAAATGAGTGACATCGTTCCTAGCACATGTCCTTTGACAAGTTCTTGCGCGCAATGGATACAGTACCTTCTTGCTCGCGATTAATGGAGGAATCTTCTTGGCAGCGGCAACTACATGTATACGCGTGGGCCAAAACCCTGCCGTATGTATTGTGTCAACTCACCTTTGTTTTTTGATGGGTTAGAGTCTCCGACCTCCTCTTTCTCTTCGCCTGCGCCACCTTCATCCAATGAGAAACCCACAACAGGAGCTTTGACTAGAATTACAAGGATATGTCAATTTTGTAGGGTGTTCAAAGTCCTGTCTACTCACCAGTAGTTGCTTTCGTCGGTCCTTTACTAAAGCTCAGAGTCACAGGTTTGTCAGAGACTGGGAGTTCTGACGGTGCTGCAGGTGCAGGTCGAGCATCGACTTCACCTAAGTAACGTTAGAATCAATTGTCAAGATTGAAATATTGTTTACTCTTTTTCTTCTTCTCCTTCCTCTTCTCCGCAAGCTGGGTTGTTTGAGCGGGTTCGTCAACTTTGAATTCCAGGACGGCTACGGTCGAGTTCTCATCCCAATATCGCACCCAAGAATCCTGAATGCCGCCCAAACTCATAGACGAGGGAAGGCAAGCATCATCACGTTGGAGAAAATCAGTAACAGGCTGGAATGAGTAGGGATGAGCAAACGATGCAGCTACGGGTCGGTCGGAAATCCGGAATCCAGCAGGATGGATAGCTGGTGACATAGTGGCGGCTAGAACGGCGGAAGCCGACTGTAGACAAATTGAGAGTCTACGACTTACAAATCAGCAATGTACTGTACCGGGACATCGACAAATTCAACAAAAGCAAAGCCAAAGCTCGCCATAGTGACTTTGTCCTTGATGAGAATGATCCGCTTCATGCCCTTCGCCCCCTGCATTGTGGGACCAGAGGAGTAGAGCATAGCCTGGTAAATAGCCTGTGGTCCAGACAGTGGGTCGAGTCCCCTGAAAAGGAGAACAGGACCTTGCGTATTACCAATGTCTCGAGTCCCATCGTTCAGATTGCCACGGTTGAATCGACCCCTGTCGTGAGGAGAGGCGCTTTGCGAGTAGTCGATCTTGACCCTGCGTCCATTATGTGGTGTTCCGGTCTCGAGTGCCTTATAATACGCAGTCGTTGCTGACGCGCCATGTGAAGCGGGAGGTGGAACTTGTATAAAGGGAAACAAGGGGTCAACAAATGCTCGAGCGTGCTCGGTGGTAGTGAATTGGGCAAAACCGAAGCCTTTAGAGGAACCTTGATCCAACGGCGAAGAACGTCAATGTATGTGCGGACACAAATACAAATATGCAAGTGCCTGATGATTTGTCTCGTATTATGGTGACCGTCTCAATGCTACATCCATTGGCCGAAAGGTATGATTGGAGCTGGTGATATGGGGTAGTGAGAATTGGCTAGATGCGGGAGAAAATCTGCACTGACGTCGGCCTCGGTGAAGTCGGGGTCTAAACCGAGGAATATGACATGAGGGCTCGGCTCAGATGGCACCAGGCGTTTTTTGTTGCGTTGGTGGCGGTCATCTTGACCGAAGTCCTGGGACTGATCTGCACCCTGCTGGTTTCGATCATGGGCATATGTATCGTATGCCTGGCTTGTATCATAGGCTTGGAATCCCTGTGAATTATAAACTGAGCTAGAAGTCACGCTCTGGGAGCTCATAAGCCCGACCCCGTAGTTGGTCTTCCGCCTTTTGCCATCTCCATAGTGGTCGTCTTCTCTTGGGCGCACATTGGGTCGAGAGTCGTGGGCACCCCAGGAGGGATCTTGCCAGGTATCCTTGCCCTGGTCCCATTCCCTGTTGTAAGGCATGTTGAATGATGATGGTCAAAAGCAGAGCAGATTCGACAAACAAGACGCAAACATCGGAAACCTCTGTCCTCAAATCCACCATGGGCGAACATCACTGTAAGCCGCCCTCTAAGTTTTCCTCATCCTTGTCTGACTATCCATCTGCTACTCCTAATACAGCCCAACTCAAGGTATGGCTGTGTCGTGTCACTGTGGTCCACATCCCTAAAGGTTCCGTTCACCCGTAGGTGCCAGACCCTGCCATTGAGAGGTACAATGCTATGGTACACTTCTATTTTTTTTCTACCTCTCTCGCTGTTTCTGAAATTATGTAGCGCGAGAAGGCATACCTGAACTTCCGGTGGACAAGAAAAACAACTAGGACTGCAATCTTCGGCGTCATCGTCTTCCCTGCCATCGCTTATTACTTCTCCAGTGAATACACAGTATGCAGCCCTCTTATCCATATCAAGGAAACTATCTGACGGTCGCGACAGCAGAAAATTGACTGGCTATCAAGGAAAGGACAACCCCTCATTCCCTCAAACACGAAACCCGAATAGATGGTACATATATACGATCTGTTGGATCATCTTGACATTGAGATAATATGGAACGTTTTTGCCTGTTCAAATCCAGAATTGACCAACATCAAGCCTAAATTCGCTTGCACAATTCTATCGCAACCTTACAGCCTGCTCCGATGACACTACTGAGTAGAGCGTGTGCTGGAGCCTGTTGTGAAAAGTTCTCCACTGCGGTGTCTAAATGCTCCAATTCGTCGTCCCTAAATTCTTTGACAACTTCCTTCAACAGTGGAACGCTTGGATGATTATGTGGCAAGGATTCCATCTCCACCAGTTGGCTATTATTTGTAATGCATAAGATTGCATGAGCTGAGAGATTCGAAAGGTCGTGACTTACTCGTCGTAGTGTTCACCAATAACAGTTTCAACAGCCTCGGTGCATGCCATTGCTGCCTCCTTTCCCATGAGGGCAGTTACTGCACCGAGTCCGAAACCTGCTACTTTTGCAACTTCTGTCAAGACAGTCGGTCTGATGCGGTGCTGCAACTGCAACTTGTCCATGACCAGTAAATGTTTCTTCTCTTGGTCCCACATTTCCTGAATATTGTTTCTATAAGAAGTGGCATGCCCAGAAGGGTCACTTACCTGTATTAGCGGTCCTGTGCGCCTATCACGCCCCAGAATGAACATTTGTCCCATATATATGTAGTTGGCTGCGACTTCCCCAGCTTGGTCAACGCGGAGAGCACTGTCAAGTGACACCTTTTGCTGTGGAGTGAGATCTTGAGGGGTTGTCGTTACGGCCGGACGTGCAGCATACTGAGGGTCTGTGTACATGCGAGACGCAAGATTGGAATTAAGCCTCTTCAAGGATTGAATACCATTTCGGGGAGCGAGGCGAGCTATTGAGAGCATCGACGCCGGAAGCAGATGTTTTGACGTCGTGATGGTCATGTGTCTCTTTTCACTCTGACAACCACCGAGGAACTTGAACTTGATCCTTCCCAAGATGCCTTCGTATGCAAATCGATCTATCAATTTGAACAGACGCACTAACTTTGGTCTAGCTTTACTTCAGTGGACGTTGTGGACATGTCCAAAGAAAAAGGATGGGCAGCCGATCTTGGTACGTGATCAAGCTCTTCGATGATCGTGGAAGATTCGTTCATTCCCTGTAGGCATGCTTGACTGGGATTCTACGAATATTATCTTCACAAAGCGTTCCTTGATAGAATTCCTAAAGTGAGGATTTGTCGCGTCCTACGCGACGCGCCATAGATTGAATCACGATACTTAGGTACACTGGTACCACTGTTGACACCAACTTCAACAATATTGCCAAACTGCCGCGTTCGTAGACTCGGCTCTTCTGACTTGAAATAGCTGTCAACTTTGAGGACCTGTAGGCTACGCAACATTTGGCAAAATCTCGGAAGAAGCGCCCGCGAATTCATCTACTACCGAAACCACTGGTCAGCGCGCTAATCCTCTATTCGCCGGGCTTGGTCTGATTTACTTAACCAGAGAATGACCTGAAATCAACACGTTCTACGCGTACCGCTCCTAGTTTTAGCATTGGTGATTTACTCGGAGATCACATAGAAGATGACGCTTTGGCCTCAGCGCCGCCTAAGGAGGCCGATCAGGCTTGTCTTCCAAGTACCTTCTGCTTTTTATCATCTTGACCATTTGCGTAGATTGTGGCTAATGAAGGTGGCGAGTCTGGGTTCAAGCCTAGCAGGTTTGTCATATCGATTATATCATCTATTTTATATCAAGTAAATTCTTGAACAGGCGGGTGCGCACTACCCCTGGAGGCCCCAGCAGTATCGGAAACCTTTGGGATGCATCAGAGGCCGAGCAATTCAAACCAACTCGAAGGTACGAGCGCCAATTCTCGACATTTTATTTCTCTATTTAACCCAGTCATGCTCAGGGTTAGACAAGGTCCTGGAGGACAAGACAGCATCAACGACGTATGCACAATTGAAACCAGATCCGTGTTGTTTCCGCTGATGATTGATCTTATAGATCCTGTAACAGGAGCAAAACAGAAAGGAAATTGTGCATACAGCAAAGACGTACTTTATTATGCTCCCAATCATATTGTCTGGTCTGGATATGTATTAAATGGTTAACACTAAGAATGATATTGTATTACTTCGATGCACACAAAAAGTATATATCTGAAATTTGTGGAATCAGAAAAAGATGGTAGCAGTGAGGTTCGAACTCACGCGGGTTTGCACCCATTGGGAATCAAGATGTTCTTAAATCCAACGCCTTAGACCAACTCGGCCATGCTACCCCTTGAAATACCTTGCTTTCTACAGATTATCATATTGCATTCAAGCTTGATACATTCGTAGGACAACGCAATTTTGCTACTTCTTCATTCGATAATAAGGCGCTGAGTCACAACGAGTGCTGACCGATGTCCGTTTGCAAACGCAATTGTAACGGAACCAACAACCTTCCCCACGTAACATGAGATCTATGTAGTAAGATCAATAAGAGTATCTGCTACTGAATTCTAGAGCACAGCACCATGGCGTCCCCATTATGGAAGAGTGTTATATGCCTATTCCATTCCACCATCTGCCTCTTTGCGAGGCCCGAGATGGGTACTATCGACTCTCGAGGCCTTGGTTGACCTTGTTCAATACCAGTCGGGGTCGCCGGGTCTCACCGCTGCCATATCCCATGTCAAGGTCAGCCTTGAACCTGGGTCCATCTCACTATGTTCCAGTAATAGATATCTATGCGAAGATTGGAAACATCAAAGTCTATAGAGTACGCATTCAATCGTATTGGTAAGGTAAGTACCGTGGCTGTGATATCTTTCCAATGCAGCAACAATGCAATGACCTGAATGAACGTTGCGCGAAGTTGTTGCTATCTCCTCGCGATAATTCGTCGCGCTTGGAGGGGATGAAAGGTGTAGAGTTAACTGACGAGATGTCGTCGTTAGTCCTGGCTCTTTGTGCCAGAAACCAAGACTGACATTACACCCCAACCATGGTCCGCTCTCAACAAATTAAATAGTTTCTTGTGCCAAGGCGATATCAAGGATGGTATTGACAGACTTCATCGCGGCATACGCGCCACTGCGATGAAGTTCAATGTTAGTCTTCCTGTGTCAGGACGATTCTGGATCAATCTTCAAGTATGAAATCAGCCAAGAAGATCACGATACAACCGAGGAGCGTAATAAGACAAATCAAGGACGTCTTGAAGGATACTATCGGAGACAGCGAAGATGTCAACATGTTGTTGGACATGCAGACCTCTTCTTGAGCAGTTGAAGATGTCATGGAAAGCCTTCAGATAGTACGATGATCTGTTCTGTCAAAATATTGGCATCTATCGACATTTTCCAGGAGCTGCACAGATCAGATATGCGACTGAACCAAAGACAAGCCTTTCAACCGGTTTGTTGTGCCAAAATTGTTTCATCAAGGACCAAAGTTCATCCTAAGGCCGTCAGCTGTGGCATGCCTGGCTGGACGGTCGGGGAGCTTTTTTTTTATCCAGCTCGCGAAGAACGAAGATGTCTTGGGCAAAACTGTTGAAAGACCGTTCCCCTGCGATAAGCTCCAAACAAGCCATGGCAAAGCTCCATACACCTGAACTAGGAGACGAGTGATTATCGGTCCGACGCAATAGTTTAGGTGCGGACCACCGAGGATGACGAAGGTGACATCCCATGACCGCGCTGTGGAACTATCAATGGAGTTGAATAATAGTTTGCAGTCTAGAAAGGTCAAAATTGACCACGACTGCACATCAGTTAGAAGAAATCAGAATATTCGCCTGGTTGCACTGTCAGTGCCGATGCTTGTGGCATACACCACGGAGGCCACCGTGAACAACGTCGTTCATGTGAAGATATTCCAATCCTGAAGATAAAATAAATATAATGACAAACAGAGGCCAATGCGACAGTACCAGCTGCTATATCAGGATGCGCAATCGGTCAACCACAGGATGGGCGCGAAGATATGCTACAGCATTTTCCGTGCTCCATCCAAGGATAAATCTGGCTCGTGATGAATAATTAACCGAGGACCACAGCGCGAATCATGTTACGGACTGGATTTGCTTGAGACCAGATTTAGATGGACAATATTGAGAGGGACAAAAGATCGACCTTTTGCGCGTACAAACGTACTCACACTCTTCAAGAATTTTCAAGCCCTCTATCCTCCCGTAATTTCCGCAATTTCGCCCCTGTCGCTGCAATCGCGAATGCGTTGTATTCTGTCCCGATTGACCGTTCGCGTCTTCCCAGCCACTCGCCTCATCTTCGGCATACTATCAACGAACTAGACGATGACCTTCTAGATCCTTCTTTGAATCATAAAACTTATCCAACAGCTTCACGAGAATCGTCTCTCGAATATTCTCGAAATAAATGCACGCGTGAAACTTCTCTTTACAGAATTCGGATGGAAGCTTGCTGTACACCTTCGCGAACTCTATTCGACGCTCCAAAAATATCCCGAAGTCGACGGTGTTCACATGATCAACTTTCGCTTGACCGATAGCGTCGAGGAAATTTCACGCTACACGGCTCCAGACCTTGAAAGATATCGTCAACAAGGCCACGCTGGCGTACCTTGAGCACCAACTACACATGGTTCACCTCGGCCCTAATATCGAAGAAGCGAAGGCGAGACTCGGGACTACCAGAACTTGCACGGCTGGGTTTCAGAACTTCGCGATGTTTTACAATTTGGTATCTAACTAACTATGGGGGATGGGAAGGCTAATGTTAAAATACTAGACAATACAAATGTAATAGTAATACAGCTAAGATATACGAAGGTTTGGTCACAAACCACACAAGAAAGTGAGAACAAGGCCTTATCCACTGAAGCTCCATATCTTGATGTCGGTGTCATCACTTCCCGACACAATTTTATCTTCCCCGAGAGCCAGACAGCTCACGGCAGCCTTGTGACCGACCAAAGTTGCCGTGCATTTACCCTTATCGCGAGACCACACCTACACAGATCAATGCACAACTCGCAAAAAACAAAAGACATGCAACCATACCTTGATAGTGCGGTCGTGACTCCCGCTCACCAAACGCATCTTGTCACACGCTACTGCCCAAACACCCTCGATATGGCCAAAGAAGGTCCGGGTGCATTTTCCTGTCTCAATGTCCCATAGCCTGATAGTATTATCCAAGCTGCCAGATATGAGCACGGTTTTTTTCCGGTTCGGGGACAGCGTCGTCGTCTGTGAGAGCGAAGGGGTGGTGTCGACAGGCGACTCGGAAGAAGCGCTTCGCGTAGTGTCGGAGGAGGCTTCGTTAGGTTGCGACGTCGTTGTTGCCTCTTCGCTGTTTTCCACGTCGACAGGCAGCTCGTCGCCGTCGCAATCACTGGCGGGCAGCAACTTCATGCTCTGGACCTGACCCATATGTCCTGTCATCGTACGAAGACACGTCCGGAGCGTCAGATCCCACAGCTTGATCGTCCCGTCATCAGAGGCGGAAAACAGCATCTTTCCAGCGTCGATTTCGGTTGCTGAGCATGAGCCTGCTCGGGGTGATAATGAACCACCTCCGGGTACATCAAAGAGCGACACGCTCGACTGTTCTGTGCGTGCGCTGGGATCAGAGTCCCAGAGCCGGACCGCGTTGACCCAATCACTGTGTCCCCTGAGGGTGAATGCGCCTCCGGTGCGTAGATTCCAGACCTTGATGGTCGTGTCCACGCTGCCGCTCGCCAACACGTTAGAATCGAAATTGAGACACAGGACACCATTAGTGTGGCCGGCGAGTGTGCGGATACACTTGCCGCGGCGCCAATCCCAGACCTTGAGAGTATGATCCATACTGCCGGTGATGAGCTTGATGTCGTCAAACTGGAGTGCGCGAATAGCACGGGTATGGCCCTTGAGGGTATGGAGCTCGACGCCTGTCTCCATGTTCCAGACACGGACGGTGCGGTCGTAGGAGCCGGTGATGAGAACGGGGAATGCGGGGTAGGAGAGGGATTCGTTGAACTGAAGACACATGACACCGTCGGTGTGGCCCTTGAGGGTGCGGACGGTGCATCGACCGCGGCGCCAGTTGCGTTCGATGGTCATGCGTTCGCTGTAGACGTCTTTCCAGGGACGGGTGACGGAGTGGGTGGATGATGGGATGGGAGTAAGGAGGGCACACGAAGAGGGTTGATCGCAGGACGGCGACGACTCTGACTCGTGATTCGAGCGCTGTCGTTTGATGGGGGGGCCAGGCTCGTGATCTTCTGGCACGGCTCGTTTTGACGAGGGCGGAGAGAGCGAGCGGGGCCGGTAGCTCCGCTTCTTCTCGAGAACAGGGAGGCCCCAGCCGCACTTGGCGCACTTTTGGCCAATGTGCTGCTCGCAGATGCCGCGCCAGAGGACATCGTCGTCTGCGAGGGCCTTCCAGCGCCGGGCGACCTGGGCTGCTCTACATAGCGATGTAGCGTCGAGATAGCCGAGAATCTTGAGGGAGACCTCGCGGGGGAAACAGTCGAAGGGGTCGATGCGGATGAGATGGGCGAGGTGCTCGGTGAGGAGAGAGAGCTGGGAGAAGCAGCACATGGTGAGGAGGCCCTGGAGGATGAGGGCGCGGCGGGGGTGGGACGAGGAGGAGAAGCTGGACCAGATGGCGTTGACGGCCTGGCGGTCGTCGAGGGGCATTGCGTCGAGGGCCTGCTGGAGCTTGAGATTGGTGCCCTCGTCTGCCATGCGTTGGTGGCGGAAGCAGAGCCTGCGGGGCGTCGTGACCTCTGTGCGACGAGGGGCGGGGACGTCGTGGTCGGCGGCGAGCTTGGGTGCGGGCAGGGTGTCGCAGACAGCGGCGAGCTTGGGTGCGGGCAGAGTGTCGCAGACATACAACTCGGCAGCAGACATGATGGTAAGTTGTAAAGGGAAATGTTCTTCAAATGGCGCAATTTCACAAAAGCACGCAATTTCTCATACTCAATTTCAAATTCAAGACAACTATACATCAAAACCATTTCCCGCCGTCAGTCCAGGCTAATCTTCAGTTGCTCAACAGGTATGGGCACAAAATTCTCCAGCACAACCCCCCGCGAGGCCAGCTCCGGTTCGCAGTGCGGCGGAACAAGCTGCCGGATCAGGTCCGGCCGCACAGACAGTTCTGTTCATCTCCGTCAGTCACCGCTCTGCCCACACAGCATCACTTACCCTCCCGTGAAAAGTCAAATAGCCTCGGGAAGTCCTTCCCATTGGGCATCCGTTGGCCCTCGACCCGCAGCTCGTCAAAGAACGGGTGCACCATCGCCTCCACCGCACTCGACCGTGCCCCTGGTGTGTATTCCAACAGCTTCGACACCAGGTCTATCGCCTCCGGCGCTGTCCGGGGCCGGAAAACCTGCACAAAAAGAAACGTCACGTCAGCGCACACACTCCACAGTGCCGTCTTACTTTTGAGAATGGGTGGGGTTTGATTTGCGGGAACTTGTGTTCCATGTAGTTGGGGTTCATCGTCTTGATCTGCTCCCTCGAGGGCGTTCCGAGGACCTTGATGATTTCCACCAACTGATCAATCCCGCTCTCTCCTGGGAACAGAGGCTGGCCAAGCATCAGCTCTGCCATGACACATCCCGTTGACCAAATATCTACAATGAAAGCAATCAGTACCTGATCCCCACACAACAATGACTACTCGTCACGCGCACCAATGTTGGTCGTGTAGTTTGTGGCACCAAAGATCAGCTCAGGGGCTCGGTAGTACCTCGAGCAGATGTACGACACATTGGGCTCCCCGGCCACAAGGATCTTTGCTGAGCCAAAGTCACAGAGCTTTAGCACCCCAGTGGCCGGATTAAGAAGCAGATTCTGCGGCTTGATGTCTCTGTGGCAGATCCCCACAGAGTGGATGTACGCCAGGGACCGCAACAGCTGGTACATGTATAGTTTAATTTGGAGCATGGGCATGGGCTGCTTAAGCTTCGCATAGTGGCGACTGGCACGATAGACAGTTTCTGGAACATATTCGAGAACGAGATTAAGGTAAACTTCGTCTTTCTGTCGTGGAGATATAAACACCCCATTCGCCTAACAAGCTCCTAAGTCATACCTTGTCTCCATTAGAATAGAAAAATGCCTTTAAATCAACGACGTTGGGGTGAGACACGAGTCTCATAATCTGCAATTCACGATTCTGCAAGATTACAAGGTAAAAAAGGGCGCTATCAACTCGAGGATTTTCAAAACAAACCTTGAATCTTTTATCCTGCAAAACTTTCTTGATGGCGATGTCGTCACCCTCCTTGGCTGACGCAAGTCTGGCTTGGAAGACGACACCAAACGAGCCATTTCCGATAACTTTGCAATTCGTGTACGCAAGCTCTCTTGTCTCGGCAGACTTGCCGTCGGAGGCAATAACTTTGACGACCTTGTGAGGGTCATCTATTGCTAAGCAAACGAAAAGCGCGCGGAACGTGTATCGATCGATGGCGATTTGCAGCAAACGGCAAAAACAAGAAGCACAATTCGAGGCAGCGAAAGCAGTGTAGAGTGAGATTGGATATGCGATTGAGAAAGGAGACAAGATCAGTGCGGGGCATGAGACATAGGCTTGGATAAATCAGAACACTGACCAGAGATCTTGACGCCGTTTATTGGGCCGTGAATGGACATGGATGAAATATACTAGGTGTACAGCGCGAGAGATATGAGACAGGAAATAGGAAAAGGTGTGTGGACGTGAGTGAGCTGTGGACAGTGTGGTGTGCGATGCGACGAGGGGGCGCTGGGGAGTGCTGGCGCTGGGGAAGACGGTGGCGGGGAGGTGGACGAGGAGGACGATGTGGGGCTGAGGGGGACGAGCTGCCCAACTGATCAAGTGACGCCAAAATACACACAAACACACGCGACGAGGCGGTACAACTTGTGGCCAGGCCTAGGCGGGACATAAAAAGTTTGTATATATAGCTCTTCTAAGTATCTTGAGCTCTCTTCACTGAACAACCAACGTTGACTGCTGTTCACCTCCAATGTCTCCGCGGTCAGTATCAGTTCTTTTGCTGTGTCTACAGAAGCTCTATAGTCCCTCGTTGCCCCTGCAACAGATCTCTGCCCTGACACATCTTCTTCGGCCGTTTAGCGTTTATCCCGTACCTCCCTCTGATCCCTCGAGATTATGCATGCATGCAGATAATCCCGATGTTCTCCGTAAAGAGTAGCCAGTCTCCAGACGGAACGCCCGTTGCTCTTCTCAGACTGTGCTTCTTTTATGCCGTGCTGGATCTAAAATCTATCATGCCGCGTGCTCGTAAACCAATAATGAAGCTGCATAAATATCACGCATGCAAACATGTTAATTTCCACGATTGCTATAAAACTCTCGTGTCTTATCCCACCGCTGATCTCTTAACTCCTGATTTTCTCCTCCCTCGTCCATCATGTCTCCGAACGACTCTGGACGTTCCCCAACTCCCTGCAGCACGCTACACGAACATTCACATTCCCCCCAGTCTTCTTTTGATCATTCCGTCCCCGTCCACACCAGAAACTCGTATACACAGTCCGAACGCCCCCCATGTCCTTCTGCAACAGCACCATATCCAGGCGAGGGCACCCCGTACTCTCCCTACATTGTGAACTGGGTCGAGAACGACCCAGAGAACCCGTACACCTGGAGCAAAACCAGAAAGTGGATAATCACGATGCAGGTGAGCCGAAAAGCCGAGACTCCTCCATACCCTCCTTACATGCCGGTTTTTTTTGTCAGCTGGCCTTCTCTACTTTCACCGTTTCCTTCGGTAGTAGCTCCTACTCCGGCGGCATCCAGGGAATTATGAGTGAATTCAATACCTCTGAAGACGTTGCTATCCTCGGCATCTCTCTATATGTTCTCGGCTTTGCACTTGGGTTGGTCATTCGCTTTATCATCATACCATTGACCTAATAATAATTGTTACCCTAGCCCGCTTGTATTTGCTCCCATGGGCGAGGCGAGTCAAGTTCCGTGCTGCCGAAATGATGTTACTTATCTCACTGCATTCATGATCGACAGATGTTTGGAAGGGTCAGCGATTTTTTCTCTTTCCAAACGAATCCGATTTTCACCCTACGTCCGTAGCGCATCGTCTTCCTAATCACATTGACAATATATACCCTCTTACAACTGATGGGCAGCCTAGGACACTCCCTTGCCATACTCCTGACATGTCGGCTGCTCACAGGCACCGTTGGCGCCTCGCGTAAGCTTCATTCATTCATTTATTAACACTTTGCATACGTCAGGATCTGACATTTGCCAAAGCCTTGTCCAATGCTGGAGGTGCGATCTCCGACATATGGAATGCTCGTGAACGTGGTCTCGCCTCTGCCATTTACGCGACGGTACCTTTTCTCGCTCCAGGTAGGCTGTTCGGCGAAATTAAAAAAGGCTCAGCGCTCATAGGACAACAGTCATTGGTCCCATCGTCGGAGGCTTTGTCGCCGAAAACTCGAGACTAGGCTGGCACTTTAATTTCTGGATAAGTTTTATTTTCGGGACCATTACTCTGTGCCTTGGCTACTGTTTGACTCCAGAAACGGTGTGTGTGGCATCCGCATTTATTCAATCTGACTTGTAACAACGTCCTGCAGTATGGTCCTGTTCTACTACGCCGCCGTGCAAAAAAATTCTCCGCTGCATCCAATGGCCTTATTCATTATGTCTCGATCCACGACGTGCACCGTTCTCGATCATTCTTTCAAGTCATGCGTATTAACCTTAGCCGGCCTTTCGGTAAGCCGCAGCCCCTTCAGGTCCCCAAGTTAATCCCTCACCACCACAACAGTTTTCATTGTTACAGAGCCTATCGTACTCCTTCTTGCAATCTACATCTCAATCATCTATGGGACACTCTATGCTCTCTTCTCTGCTTTCCCGATCGTATTCCAGCAGCACCGAGGCTTTACGCCTGGTCAAGGTGGCCTTGCTTTCCTCGGCGTCGGACTCGGAATAACTCTCGGTGTTGGCACACAGTCGTATCAAGACAAACTCTATCGAAGGACAATGGACAAAAGTCCGATGGGGAAAGCACCGCCAGAAGCGTACGTTTGATCGCAATTCCTATCAGATCGACCTGACGACAAAATATTCATAGGCGCTTGCATACAGCTATCCTCGGTGGAATGCTAATCCCGATCGGGCTGTTCACCTTTGCATGGTATGTATATACATCGAGGAGCCGCCATCTGTTCATCCAGTTGATGTAGCCCTCAGGACCACTCCTCCTACGATCCACTGGATAGTGCCAATATTAGCTGGGATACCGTTCGGCATGGGAGTCGCTCAAATACTGCAGTCTCTGACAACTTACTTGATGGATACATACCCGCTATACTTTGCCAGCGCCATCGCTGCCACCATTGTCATGAGATCATTTTGCGGTGCCGCATTTCCTTTATTCAGTCCCGCTATGTTCGCAGCCCTCGGTGATCAGTGGGGAATGAGTGTCTTTGCCTTTCTGTCACTGATATGCACGCCGATCCCGATCCTCTTTCATGTAGGTTACACTGTCCATTTCTTTCGATACCGACACACTGACACTTTCGGCAGAAATATGGATCGTGGATACGAAACAAGTCTAGAGTTGCCTCCAAGGACCCAGTGGCGGAAGACACGTCTGCCATAGCTCCTTCATCACATTTAACCACGATACAAGGAAAGGTCGAAGACACAGAAGGCCAGAAGTAGAACCAGCCTCGGATCACGATTATATGTACGACTCTTACACGACTCGACGACCCCTGGAATTGTATATTGCCAGAGACTTTAGTGTTTTGTTTACTACTACAAGCTATATAGACGTCCATACCCTACCTGTTTAATTAAACTGACTGTATCGATCACGGCGAGAGATCTTGATGCTTCTGATTGAGATCCAGGACAAGGCGAGATCTGAGCGAAGAAGAACGCAAAGTCCACGGACGATCTGCCTTATTCGGTCCCATCAAATGAACGTCTCCCTCCCCCCAGTCACGGATTATCATATTGATACAGATATTATAGCTATCCACACCTCTTATGCTCTTGTAAAATGGACAATACATTCAAATCTAAGGGAAATAATTTGTAACATTCAATCTGTTTTCATAAGTGGGAGATTTTAGCGACTTCTGCCATGTAGTAGGTTTATCCAGAAGATATTGATATAATTAGAGCGCCGCAAAGTTTCGCTCTTCGAGTGTTTTCCATTAGTTCTCATAGTCTCATTAGTCTGATGATATATTAATTTCGTATGTTTCCTGGCTTTCTGAACTAATGTGCAGCTGCATGCGTGAGAGCAACGGCATGTGCTGATTGTATCGGCAAATTCCGCAATTTTGATAGTAGATACAGTTACTCGGACCAAAATTGAATATTTCGAGTGACATTTCAATCTACCGAGCTCGAGGAAATCTCTTGTAATGTCTCCACTTTTTCATCGGTGAGAATTGAATAGGATTTTCAAGAGGATTTTCTCATTATCTGGCTAGAACATGAATAAGCAATTTCTATTAATCAGCGGATGGCCCGCTACAGCCCTCAAGTGAAATCCGAGAGGTCCTTGATGGGATCAAATAAGACAGATCCATCCCTCCTCGAACGCAAACAGCTTGGAAGGCACGTTTCTGAGAGCCAAGAGATCTGCGGGCTTACCACTTTTAAACAGCATGGCCCAAGAGAACTTTTATAGGATAGAACACGAAAAGGATGGCAATCTACCGTCTTCTCTTCCTGTCCCTGTTGCCATTACGACTCCAATCTTTGGAGCCTTGGCTGCAATCCCTGGCAGCATAAAGAAAGCCTTCAACTGGATCCGCATGATCCAACTGCATTGTGACCGCTTCGATGCTACCAGCGACCTGATACTCTGATGATAGATGCGCAGGACCGTCGTTCGACATCATTGGGGGAATCCTGACTGTCATATAGTCATAAGCAGCGATGGCGCGTGTCCCCGAACCCCACGCCTCAGTGGCCTGCCGCTCAATCTCACTGATCACAGCAGAGCGATGATCTCTTTCAAATCTTGGTGCAGGGAATCTATGGGGATACCGAATGATGGATATCTGCTCGTTGCGAAGGTGACAGACGAGTTTCGTACCTTGGACTGATGTGATTGAGAACCAACCTCTCTGTCCCGATCTGTTTTGCAAACGCGCCTGCCATAGTCGGGATCGAATGACCCCTCGCAAAGGCCGTTGCCATGACCGTTTCGGGAGTTCGACGAGCATTGTAATCAACATGATGCGGAATATGAGCATCAGTAGCTTCGTGTATCAGCAATGAGGGTGAGGGAGAGACACAGAGGGGTATCATCGCAGACGGATCGTACGTGTCTCCCAGAATAACCAACTTGCGCATAGGACCAAACTTTTCGCGGATGACGTAGCCCACACAAGGGTCTGAGGGTCGTTATCCGATGCGATGATTCAAGAAGGGCAAGTCGTAACAAGGTTGGACTGACCTCGGTGTAAAATGGGGCCAGCATCCACACATATTTCTCCATATATTCCATTAGATGTCATAAACTCTTGCCAGAAGCCATCCTCTGTGCACAAAATATCCCGGCCAGCGATTTCATTGCAGTGCATCACATCGGGCAGATGGAGGCTATCAATGGCGTCATCATGAGGAAGACATGGAGTTACTTGATCGGTTTGAGTCAATAGCTCGTGAACAACATAGAATTCGGCTGTCTTCGTCAGCGTCATTTTCATGATATGGCGCACAAAATTGCGTATTCCCGAGGGCCCGTATATTTGAATTTTGGGCTTGGAAAGTGAGCAAGCGCATAGGGAACGTAAGACAAAGGCTCACCGGCTTTGGCACATGTAGAGTACTGATAGTACCTCCAACAGGAGGCGGGAAAAGTATATTGCGGAGCAATGGAACGATACCCATTATATGATCAGCTATAAAGCATCAGAAAAGCAAAGACTAATCGCATCGAACCAACCATGCATATGAGTGATAAACATCTTAGAGACACTGTTGACCTTAAGCGAAGTAAATTTCCGGTCTTGGAGGGCAAATTGTCTAAGGGTCCCTTCTGCACAGTCGACCACTAGTGTGAGCCATGGATAAAGGATACTGAGAATGAAAACATATTTGTGGCGCACTCCAAAGAGAACCATTCCCAGTCATATCACAGACGAGAGACGAACAATTTCTGGATTCAGAAGGACCACCACCGCTGGAAGTACCTAGAAAGGTCACATTGATTTCGCCCTTCATTGTGAATGGAGGGGGACTAGATGTGTCTTTTCGAACGCAACGCCACGGTCCACGTCTTAAGCTCAATCGAGTTCTCTGAAACGGATAAGACTGTAGTCAGGAGAGCTGAAGAAACTTCGGAACACACATTGATGCAGGTTGGCACGTGTTGGGTAGAGATCTGTCTTCGAAGCTGGCCCGCACGAAACGGGCGCATACCTCGGATAGCAAGTTGGTCTGGCTGTGTCTGGCTGTGCTGATAAACGAGCTCGGACGTGTGCAAATAGCGAAGTCCCACTCACGAAGTCCACATATGTGATGTTTTGTTACCTTCTCCATCACGTGAGACATAATCCACTTGTATCTCCCTACTACGTATGCCCTGGCAAGATCTGCAGGTTTTTCGTTGCAAGTCATCGTCACCAATTATAAAGAGAAATATGCTCTGAAAAGCTCCGTGCACAGCCTTTTACTGAGGTTTCCGTGAATCAGGGCCACATGGCCGTTGTCATACCGTTGCAGTGTTCCACTCCCTTCTTATGTGACCTACCCGAGTTCGTACACACACCTTTGACACACCTTTTTTTGTGTCCAGGTGACCACATCTATTCGACAATTATTTAAATCGCACAATCTCACGATGCAACAAGACATACTTCCCCTTTCTACACATCTCCACGATGAGTACTGTGTACGCCGACGCTGCCACCGTAGTTGGTGACGATCATCCTACTTTTGCAGAAGGCTTCAAGCCGTCTACGAGTAGTATCAAACCTAAAGATCTTGATCATCGTCAGGCAGGTGTTGGGTTAGGAAAATCTGCCCAGTCCAAGCCTGTAAACGACTTCATCGTAACGACGGACTATCCTGAGGAACGGTCATTTTTCTTTCCAATTGGGAAGGACGGTCTCATCGCTGCC
The DNA here is from genome assembly GCA_018849495.1 of Termitomyces sp. T123_Mx157. Classification (NCBI taxonomy): domain Eukaryota; kingdom Fungi; phylum Basidiomycota; class Agaricomycetes; order Agaricales; family Lyophyllaceae; genus Termitomyces; species Termitomyces sp. T123_Mx157. The sequence continues at coordinate 167,459 of JABFYK010058196.1, read as the reverse complement.
TTGGAGAAACTTGATAAACAACTTGTTCAAGTATGTTTACTTATCATGTCATGTCATAATCACTCGAGTACTGAAATCTTGGCTATAGTCAGGTCGAAGTCGCATTCTATCGCGCAAGGTGAGTTGTAAAGATTCCGTGCTCTATCGTCGCTGAATGCTCCATGAAGTCCCCTGCGGCCTGGGGAAGTCGAGAAGTCGCTCCAGGAAGATTAGGATTGATTAATCACGGGTAAGCGCTTCTTCCTCTGTTAAATCAAATGAAATTTATTATTGCGTACTCCAAGTGGTAATCCCAAGTTCCTTACTAAACCCGGTCGTTATCCATCCTTCCCGTTCCGAAATTGGTGGGCCCGAAAGTGGCATGGAACAACTGGACGTACGTGGTTTTTTCCTAAGAAAGTTTCTCGATCTAAGTTCTATAGTTTCCGACACTGTGATCGAATTTCAAGGTCTCACTGTCGTGCAAGTCTCACAGAATCAAGCTGCAGTTGTCTCTGACCCTCAGAACCATATATTTGTCATAAAGAACTCCGGTTTCGTTGCTTTTGCCATTGAAGGAACGTATGATGTCTTGTCTATCGTTGATCAAACCCATCTCCCTGGCGTTGTGAAGGACAGATTGACAGGAGTCACTTTAGGTTGGACTCACGAGGTAAAAATGAAAAGCAAAATAAGTGCGCGCGAGGACAGAGAATATGTTGTGGCAACTTTGTCAGTAGCTTCCGCCGCTCCAACATACACTGGTTTTGACATTTTGTTTCAGCCTGAACATTCCGGCCAACAACTGTGCAATCTTGCAACGTGGGGATGATCTTGAGTTGCTTAGTGCCGGTCAGTCGGTTGTCACGAATCCAAGCGTTACATTGCGTGGCCTATTTACCCTTGGAGAGAACCAGTTGGAGATGCCAACGAAGGACATGTCAGTCTCAACCGTAAAGATATTTGTTTTCTTTGCTGAATTCCCTCTAAAGTTTTACTCGTGATCAAGTACCTGTCAGTCTGACGATATACCTTAAATGGCAGTTGACCGAGCCCCTCAAACTGACAACTCATGGATACAACACGCCCTACGATGCGCTTCGGGACAAGACCCAGTCTATTCTGACGCAAATCGTGGCTCATTTGGACTATTCTGCAATGGTGTCCTATGTTGATGTTACTTTTTGACTTTTACTAACATGAGTTCAGATTAAGCAGCGTTCTCTTGGACCCGACAATATGGAGGATGGTACCGACCCTTCCTCTGCGTTTTTGGATGCTTTGAGGACACGTGCAATGGATGAAATGCACGAAGCTGCTCTGGAATATGGCATCGTCTTGAAAGATCTTGGTACGTGAACACCCTTGACTTGCTGGAGTGATTATCTCATTCTGGCAGCTGTCATCGATCGCCAATTCAAGGGCGAAATCGCGTCCACGATGGACAAGCTTACCAGTAAGTTACTTTCTATTGCCGCCGCCTTTGAAATGCTGACTGTGAACCAGCACGTGCACTACAAGCGCAAGTTGAAGCAGCGGTATGTGTCCTATTTGTGAATTGGAGAATGTTACCTATTGTCCTCGTTTTTCAGAACGTTGATAGGGAGAATAGCAACAAGGTGAAACAAGAAGAAGGCGCTTTGGCGGTGGCACGAATCAAGGCCCAATCTGCCAACGCCCAAGCAGATGCGGAGGCTTACAAGATTGTGACGGCGGCTAAAGCACAAGCACAACGTACCAAGATCGAGGCTGAGGCGCATGCCGAAGCCACCCGTCTTGCGGCAGAAGCTGAAGCTGAAGCAGTGCGGATTAAAGCACAAGCGGATGGACAAGTTCTTGACCAATTCGCGCGAGATATGCAGATACGCCGCACAGAGATACAGAAGGTCCAGGCATATGGATCCAAGACGGTGTTTGTCCCAGCCGAAGGAGCTGGTGCACAAATGGGCAATGCAATGGCGATAGGCATGGCCGCAGGGATGGGCGCAGATGCCAGACGATGATCTATCTACAACAATTGGACTCACGGACTCAATCTCGATCATTGGGTGCAGGGACAACTTGTCCTTGGGCCCTTTCGCCCCTTGACCTTCCTGTAGCAGTACTATTGTATCTATACCCATTAATTTTGATATTACAGCACTGGAATAAAGACACAATTGCCGAGCCGTGTATGAGCGGTAGAGAGTGGAATGAAGTCAAAAACGGTCGAATTGGCTCGATTAGGGTCGATATACGGATTTGTTGACAGTTGTTGTCGAGTCAGCGAGGCGCGTGTCTTGGCTGACACTTGCGCTTGTCCCAACCACACCCCGCCACCTCATAAGACCAACTGTCATCCTCGTCCCCTTTACTTCTTTCATCCACCTACCCATCACAGTCTACAGAAATGAGGTCAAAGTTCAAGGACGAGCACCCCTTTGGTCAGCAACTTCCGCAGCGCTTCCCTGTCTTACTCATCTCGTCTGTCTTTTAGAGAAGCGCAAGGCCGAGGCTGAGCGTATCAGGCAGAAGTACCCAGATCGCATTCCTGTACGTTCTTGCCGTTTGAGACCGCAACATCCCTCACGATCGTCGTGCAGGTCATCTGCGAGAAGGCGGATAGGACAGACATCCCAACTATCGATAAGAAGAAGTACCTGGTGCCATCTGTGAGTTTCTCTCTTCCGATCTTGAGTGAAGTCACAGCAACTCGACCGCGCATCCAGGATCTTACTGTAGGCCAATTCGTCTACGTGATTCGCAAACGGATCAAGCTAGCACCAGAGAAGGCTATCTTCATCTTCGTTGATGAAGTTCTACCGCCTACTGCTGCCCTCATGAGTGCCATCTACGAAGAACACAAGTACCAAAATCCAGTTCCAACACATCACGCAATTATTGACAAGTGATTTCCAGGGACGAGGATAACTTTTTATATGTGAGCTATTCAGGGGAGAATACGTTCGGATGGGAAGGATGGGTTGAGCTCCCCTCAAGTGCATGAGCAGACCAACCTGTTCGTCTTGTTCTAGAACATCGGAATCAGCGGACATTGAGTTGGGTTGAAATTTATTGATTGGAAAGATTTGTTTTTCCCGCATCGACATCTACCCATCCTTGTTGCGCCCGTATACCCGCCTCCTCTTGGTTCTTCACATTAACTCTTGTACATTAATATCTGCCTTCCTATTTCTCTTATCGCTCTATCATGCCTTTTGCACATGTATCGAAGCAATCGACATTGTAAACAATCAAAGCCCGAGTCAGAATGTAAGGTCAGTTTCTGTTATGGGTTACGCAGTTGTCTCGGCTCAGACGGCAGACACCGGGCCGGGTGATGTCCGATTCGGTCAACGTTTTGCCACAATTCTCTGCGCCATAACCCATTGTCTTTTTCCGTTCATCTGATATATATATCTATGGCCATTTATCCTGTTTGTTTGTCTCTGAAGAAATTTGGCCCTGAGTATTATGGCCTTTCCCCTCAACAACAATGAAATTGAATAGCGCTGAGCGGCCAGCTCTTTGCCAATTGAAGCGTTGGTCTTTTCAACATCCAATATAAAAGCTGGATAGATCTATTGCCCTTTTACATTCTGCATCTCTCTCATTTTTGCGCTTCTTGACTCTCCTTTACTCCTTGACTCGCGTTACTTGCGTTTTTGTTTCAGAAAATGGGCCTCATTAATGCACACGACTTCCCCTTCCCCTCCTTTGCCGCTTATACACTGAGTCAGTCAGCAATAACATTCCCTTTGCATTGTTTCTGATATATCGGGCATGTCAAGGTGTAATTTTTGTCTTTAACGTCCTCATATTCTCGCTCCTGGCGGCGGCACTTGCTTCGGGACCTGGAGCTTACAGTAGTGAGTATGATCACTAATTTTTGTTTTTTGTGTCCTTCATCTCAACTTACATAGGCTTTCTCGCAATCCCGATTGGTGTTGGGTTGATAGCCTCGATCATAGTGCTTCTATACTGCGTACATCGTATGAAGTATCCAGATTGGGATGCGAACAGAACACGCAACCTGGTCACCTTCGGAGCCTTGAGTTCAGTTAGTCTGAGTGGGTACAATGTCAATCTTTGAGTGAATCTCATTGACCAATCCCCTAGTTAACTCATTGACGCTCATCGTTCGCATCCCCCCCTCGCCTCAAGGCTCACTCGAAACCGACTTTTCCGGAATTCCACACTCAGTCGTGGCCCTTAGCGCTGTAGTAGCAGTGTCTTGCCTCTCTACTATAGTCGGTATGTGATGTTTCGAAAATACATATATGTTTGCTAAATGTTACATACAGCATTCTTCGGCTTCTATGTTTGCCAAAACGAGCTTTCACTGGTCGGCGTTAGAGACACCTCAACATGTACACCACAAGTTCCTCGAAAGCCTTCAAACACGGTGATATCTCTGTATCGCCAACCAGCTTTGGAACCCTGTCAGGAAGACATCGAGATGAAAACAATCCCATCAAGAATGACGTATGACGATTGGCCATCAATTCCCATCTAACCGCCATCTCGTCACTCAGTGTGCATGAACTTCTTTCATTATACATTGTATAAATATAACAGAGCTTTTAACTTGACGATTGTCCATTATTAAATTCTAGACGTGTAGAAGATCTGTAGCAGGCAGAATTGTCCATTACAAGTTACGACCGTTACTTTGACTCCGTCGGCTGGGAAGCCAGCCGTGTTGAGTAAAGATTAAAGAGCTCGGCGGCCAGCCACTAGTCGCCCAGTTATTGATGTCGAAAACTTGACGCTCGTAGTCATAGCATAACACATAAGGGGCTTGATCGCGCGCATAGTAAAGCTGCATCATGCTGGTACCAGAATTGGTGGGTGCATGCAGGTAAAGAAATGGAAGCACGTGTGGCAATAGTGAGGTGAGCAGTACATATATGAGGGGTTATGTGGGCGACGTGCTATCAAGGGCATCCAGTTCAACTTGTGAAATTGTGTTGGTGGCCCAATAACCATCCCATTCATCTTCTGGAGGCTCATTGGTTTGAGATGTCTTTTCTGCTGCTTTTTTCCAGTCTTCGACTATACCAACATCGAAAGGTGATAGTTGGTATCTCTCGCCGCCAGAAGCAGGTTTCGAGGGAGGGGATGTCTTCTGAAGAGGCAAAATTGCGTTTCTCCTTTGATCTGCCTCTTGAGGAAAGGTCGTATTACTTTCTGAGAGGGCCGATATACCTGCTTCGGTCACCACAAAGTCGAGAGAAGCAGGCTGGGAAACAGAGCTGAAGATGACGCTTAAACGACGAATCAAGGCCAAGTCACTGCTCGCTGAAGCCTTCGGCCGAGCTGGAGAGCCAACGCTTTTGAAACGCTTAACACTTGAGGTTTCAGCATCGTCGAGGAAACGTCTGCGACCCGTACGGGAGAGCAAGATACGCGTGTTAATTTGGTTTGCCCAAACCATTCCGAGGCTAGCCTCTTTCGTGTTTTCTCCAAGAACGCTATGAGCACGGCTAAACCAACGAACCTGCTCGCTGTATAACAATGTCTCGCTCTCCTCATTAGCAGGACCAGCGCGATCAAAGACATCAACGACCTCATTCAAAATGAGGACCGCAAGCTTATGCTTCCTGACAAGGTCATGCAAAAGGAAAGAAATTTGAGCGATATTCCTTGATCGCTCCACGAGTGTATTTGTCGTCGTCTTGTTCGACGTATGAAAAAGTTCCGCCAAGGCATCGATAACCAAGAGTCTCACAGGCTTGAAACCTGCCTTATTCTCCAGAGAATTAATGAATGGAGTTAACCTGTCTGATAAGACATGGATTAGGTGAGGGATTGTCGGTGTCGCAAGAGTATGGATATCCCTTAAGTCACATTCTCCCAACAAAGATGAATTAGCTTTCATCATTTGTACAAGCCGCGATGTTTGGAGCGTTGAAGAAGTTGTGATATAGCAGGTTGAACCAGACAAGCCTTTTTTTTCTTGAGGAAGCTGTACGAACAAGGCGAGCTGTAAGGCAAATTGGGTCTTGCCTGCGGCACTTCAAGAACCCTCACATCATTTGAAGCACAGAAAGTAATGATTTAACCACACACCTCTCTCCTGCTATCTCCCAAACCATTCCAGGGCGAATTCCGCCTCCTAAAACGACATCTATGAGTGAATCGCCAGTCGTGCAGGTCTCGCTTCCTTCATGCTTCACGTCTTCTAAACTTTGCAATCGTGGAGGTGGAGCAAAATCATATAAAGCATCAATTATTGACTGAGCTTCAGCGGCAGAGATTTTGCACTTGCGCGCAATTTCTTGACTAGAACTTAATGCTATGTCCGATGTGTCACGTAGATTGCCTGACCAGGGAACTTCTTCAGCCAAAGTCTAGTGTGGAAGGCAAAGACGAAATAACCTCTCGTGAGCACAGCTCGTTGCGTAGATGTCAGTCCATCTATCGTCCAAGAGCTCATGAATGGTGATCGCGCAAGTTGAAACTTTATCAGCACTATTTAGTAGTAGTATTGATCGTCTCCACCAACTCAGGTAAGCAAAATATGGGTGAAATTCGGCTATCTTTACGAAAAGCTAGTGCCCACAGAGCTGTTTCCAGAGATATATAAATAATTTAGGTATGTGCATCTACATCAATCTATTATGGTCGACCGCGGGGGTGAGGAAAATCAGAATTTCTCCTCAAGAAACCTCCTACAACATTTGTAACAGTGTCCGTAATCTGTCGGGTTTGCATGGGACTGTGCTTGACATAGAATAATCGGACATTTGTTCCGTTCCAGATGCCCAATGGGTTCATGCCACGGACGTATATCTCTCCCCAAATTAAGGAGGTTAACCACACAATAGATGCATCGGACCACTGCACATATCTTGTGAAGTAGATGACAGGGGAATGTCAATGAATACTTACCATAAAGCGCCGCGGGAGAGGAGTAGGTGCCTCTGGAAACACATGTTTCAGTGACACTTTTGAGAGAAACTCCACAATAATTGACGTGGAATTTGCTTGATGACGCGTGGCTTGTAGTTCTTGAACTCGAGGTAAAAGTTCTGAAATTAGGAGCATGACAGGATCAAGAGGCAAGCTAAAGAAGATGGTCAGGGCCTCTTGTGCATTCATAGTGATATATTCTTACCCTTGCTGCCAAGAGGTTACCTGAACGCCAGCCGTAAGTATGGAGAATGAAAGATACAAAAAATCTCACCCATTCTTGCGTTGGTAGAAACCCATTTCTTCCAACACCCGCAGCAAGCACACGGTCTACACTATTATCGGCGTCCAGCGATGACGAACGTCGCTCCCTCATTTTCCCCCGAGCCTTCTCTGAAAGGCTCCTGCGGCTTGGAGTCTCAGCGCCAGGAGACATAAAGGACTGCGTAACAACCTCCAAGTCACCATCTCTTTCCTGTGTATCTGAAGAATGTTGCTCCCTAGGGATGTCCTCCACAGAATCTGTCCCTGTAAGAGTAACCCCACCCTCGCTCTCCAAAAGACGCGCCTTCTCAGATCCAGGATCCTCGTCAACTTCAGGCCTACTCGTCGCTTTCCCCTTCGAGTCGCCCTCGGCTTTGCGTGCCTGTTCTTCTTTGGCTTGTTGAACCCTCTTGATTTCCCGGAGACCACGGGCCAGAGTGAAAGTTCCAAGATCTTCGAAGACTTTGTGAGAAGAAATGATACCATAAACGAGGTTGGGGTTGTCTGTGAGGTGATGTAGAATCACAGCATTAAAGACCTCCAACCTAACCAAGACATGAGCAAGGATGCGAACAACAATAAGAAACACCTACATGAAAAACAGGAGCCTGGGATGGCCTTCATCCGCGAGAAGAAACAGAGGATTTGAGAAAGATTTGAAGAGTTGAATAAGACGGGCAGAAGCTGTCACAGTCAGGTCCTTAAAGTACGGTGCAGAGTTTGCGAGAGCAATGAGGAGCGCAGGATATAGCGAGTTCAGAGTTCCCGATGTGGTTGCCACGATAGCATAGATAGCCTGGGAAAGTATAAGTTAGGAAAAGGCTATATCTTTGCTCTCGACACCTTACGTTGATCATGAAATCCCCAGCTGTTCCAGCAGCGTTCCATTTAGCAGGCAATTGAGGTCTAACGGGTTTCGTCAATTTGAGCCCAAAGCTAGGCTCAGCGGACAAGGTTTGAATGATGTAGGAGAGTGCGCGACAAAGCCCATGTTGCGCTGTAGATAGTTAACTACAGAAATTTCGACCCCTTGCAAAATCAACATACGAGGTTTATCCTTGATTTCCAAAGCATAGCAAAGAAAGTATGCAACCAAGTCCATAGACTTTGCGGATTGTAGGACGTGAGCGCGGAATTTCTGTGTTTATGTTAACAGTGCACGACAGTATGTTGCCTAGTAGTTACCTTGTTCAATTCAATCATTTTCCAAAAGAAGATAACTTTTTGGGCGATGAGCACTAAACATCACATTCTATTTTGGTGTGGGGGACAAACCTGTTTCATTGATATACGGTACGGCCTTTCTGGATCCGGGCAGAAGGTTGTTCATAGTCGCGCCCTGTTGGTCAAGTATACCTACAATACCATCAATAATAAAATCAAAGTCTTGCGAACGATGCTAGTCACAGAATAGTCAAAAACTTATTTCAGGATAATCAACAAGACACTTGCCAGCTTCATCAAAAAATAGCGAAATGCGTTGGTACGGGCTGTCGGTACAGGCTCCCCAGAAGCTGTTGTTGTATCTCGAGCATTACCACTCTGGAAGTCCAACAAGACGCACAAGACCTGGAAGCATGTGGAAACAAGAGCAGATTTAGGATCTCCGCCTTTGAACACAAGGTGATTATAGGGTATCTTTCCGGCAACACTTCCTGCCATGCCTCCTAGGCTTGTATCATGAGATGTTGAAGAATTCATGGCGGTATTCAGTAAAGAGCATAGGAGAGTTAATACATCTCTTCGAGGTATTTTCTGAACGAGATATAGGCCGTAAAGCGACGGATGGGTGAATAGCGAGGCAGCAGGGACATATATTTGACGAGATAGAAGCACGAGTAGTAGCCGGAGGACTTCGGTCCTGTTATTTTCGTACGTCTGGCTGGACCCTACGTCTGTTGTGGATCCAACACCTTTTTCCCTTGGTAGGAGGTCAACAAGGAGAGTCGAAGATCGAAAAGGAGTAATTACCATATCGTATAATTGATTTTATGATGGTCCACCTGAATGGAAGTTGGAAGCGTGAAACCACAGCAGAACAGGAGATCCATGGCCGAAGTGAATAGTTTTTCAACAAGAGAGGGGAGTTGCTGCTTCTGCTTCTGTGTACCCTTTGGCGGTAGAGGTTCGTCGTGCTCGCCATCGGCCTCGTCTTCGTCTTCGATCACGAATTGAGGAGTCTCTGAGCTCTCTGGATTTCGCTTGCATTCGTCCTCAACTTCAATCTCCTCCTTCTTCCAAAACACCTCCAGTTCGAAACTGTTCAATTCGCCATTAACCTCAAAGATAACGGGGAGCACCCGCTGAAGGATACGTAGGCAGTTCAGAACTTCTTTTGTTGTATTCCTGTCCGAAAGTCCGGAGTTAATGAGAGAAGAAGCAAATGCAGTGACCGAAGCACTCGGTGGGGGTGGGGAGGGGAAGGTATGATCGGTGATGAGAGTGGATAACCGCGCAGACACAACTCGAATGAGAGTGGCAACATTTTCTGGCGCGTCAAGCAGGGCCCGTCGGACTCAATACAAATGAGCTTATGCGCGGTTACACAGGAAAGCGACTTACTGTGGTGCGGGGTAATCAAAGAGAACACGTCCGACGCGGAATCAAAAAGAACAAAATACTTGAATTGGGTTTCCTTCACATGTGTGTACAAATAATAGCGTGAAAGTGCGCGCACCTGCTGCCAATAGCTATCATTCTCTGGAATATGCTAATAGATGGTTGTTACTACATATTCATAGAAAGGTTTTGTGGTCATACTCTGGTGGTGGCCAATTTTGCGATACCGCCTGGTTGGCTTGGGAATGCAAGCTTTGTCTCATCCCCCAAAATGCCAAAAGGTGCAGTGAATCTCTGTGGGAGTTTGGTAAACATATATCGTCGTCCTCGAGGAGAGAGTTCGCACAGCCACCTCTAATGTGTGTTCCATAAATAACTCTTACCCATCATTTGCCTGTCATCAATTCAAGTTCGTCAAGTGCTATCGGATTGCAAAGTAGCTGCAGACAAGCTGGTACTGCAATCTACATGTCAGCTCGTGACGAATCTATTGGATGAAGACTGCCATAACGAATCATGTCTGCTTCTTCGAATCATTCAAAAATAGTTGAATATTAGGTAGTCAACTCGGTGCTGAGTACTGCGTGGCCAGCCAGGTTGGGTTTGCTACTGAAACTGCCCACTTCTTTCTGGTCATGCCAAAATTTGTACTTGCAGGGTCTTTCTCTCGACTTCAGGCCCTCCTACTGGTCCTCATCTTACTCGCTTGTCAAGGAAATGCAGCCCTAACCGACTGGACGCCGCCGCTCAGTACAAGAGGACGCTACATTGTGGACGCCAATGGCGTACGTTTCAAGCTCAAATCTGGAAACTGGCATGGCGCGAGTGGCACATATACCGGAAGTGGTGATATCAATGTGGATTCTAACCATCACGCAAATGAGAATGCACATACCCTTCCACTCGGTCTGCAATACGCGTCTATTGACGATATCCTTGAGGGCTTCGAGAGCCTTCGAATCAATACAATCCGCCTGCAATTTTCCAACGAGATGATACATGATACGGCCCCGGTACAAGACGCCTGGGTGGCCGCTAACACTCAATTCAAAGGCCTGACACCTCTACAAGTCTACGATGCAGTAATCCAGGTCCTTACCGATAAAGGCTTCGCTGTGATTCTTAATAATCACACCAACAAGTCCCTGTGGTGCTGTGGGGTAAATGACGGGAACGAGAGATGGAACGAATCTCAAACGGACGACGTTTGGCAGTCAGACTGGCTCTTCATGGTCTCCAGATACAGAAGCAATAGAAGAGTGATTGGTGCTGACCTTTACAACGAGGTTGGTTGCTTTTTCAGCATCGTATCCATCCTGTAATCTTTGTCACGCGCACAGGTTCGCCGAGATATATTGTACGATCCAAACTGGAACGGGAATGATACTCATGATTGGTGGAAGGCGTCACAAGCTTTGGGGAATCGTATTCTTCTCGAAGCAAACCCGAACATCTTGATTGTCATCGAAGGCATTAACTGGACCGGCATACCTGTGGATGGTTTGCCTCATCATCGTCCTACATTGGAACCTATCGCCAATTTATCGCATACTTTTGTAGCAACGAACAAGGTTTGCGTCTGCGTCGCCGTTCGATTCCAACAAATATTTGCTGAAATACTATACGTTAGCTCGTTTATTCAGCCCATTTCTATGCCTACACTGGCCCAAATCACTCAGGAGCCACAGGTATCGGTGAAACCAGCGATCTGCGTTACCGAGATTATTCGCAGGCGGATCTTTTCGAGGTCATGAACTTTCAAGCTGGTTATGTAGCACTCGACATCGATAAACATTACACTACGCCTGTTTGGGTGAATTCACCTTTCTCGCTTTCATCCGCAAGAGAATCTCATAGACATTGACCACCAGATAAGTGAATTCGGTGTCGAGGGCAGAGGGGATATCCTTGCTTCAGATGCAACATGGTTCAACAACATGGTTTCATATCTCACCACTTATGACCTAGATTTCGCCATCTGGCCACTTGTTGGGTATCTCGGCCCTAACAATGCCAACGGATGGGCACTTCTCAATTGGGATCCAACTACAGGCGGCCGTGACGGATTGTATGACGGAAACGACTGGAGAGTCAGTGCTTGGAATACCTTATTAGACTTTATGGGGGACCCAGAATCGCCTGTCACGACATCGACACGTTGGCAAATGCTCAGTCTCGACCAGGGTGACTTCATACAATCCTTGGTACAGATGAACCGCGGAGATTGGGATTCAGGTGCTCGCAAGGGTATGTGCCCAGACGGGCTTCGTATGATCGGTATTTCCGCCGCTTCAACGCGGGCCCTGTGTACCAATTCTGCATCTTATACATGGGCAAGTGGAAACCCAACGGTAACTGTATCCAACGAGGCCTACGTGACTGAGGGTGATTGGGCTAGCGGGTATACAAAATATCAATGCCCTTCGAATTCTTACGTTGTGGGATATGCTATCAGAAACTCCGAGGTTTCTACCGTATTGTGCGCCCAAGCATCAACAACACTGGGGATGGGTGGAAGCGGGACTAGATGGTTCGATCAAGGAGACAATCGGCCAGCAGATGATGCAGGAGGAGACTTCCATTATGGGCAGTCCAAAGGACAATGTGAGAGGGAGGAATATATAGCCGGAATTGCTTTCACGACAAGGATTGGTAACAATGGTTCTCCAGCAGCGATCCTTTGCCGGAAGTGATTGTATCTAGCTCTGTTCTAATAAGACTAAATGGAATTCTTCACGGCCTGAAAATCAAGGCTCGGATTCTGCAGAAAGGAGACTTAGGAATGTTTCAATTATACGGGTACCATCATCGTGATTTTTTCTTGTGGCAGTGATTATACAATTATTTATGTACATCAGGAGATAGCAAGCGAGGGACCAAATTTCACGTCAACAACAACATCAAGGCAAGGCCACCTACGAAAGACGCAAGCGGTATGTTGTGTGAGGCACCTAGTACTGCCGAACCAGTGCTCAAACCAGTATCAGAGGGGGGCGGAGCAGTTGCAATACCATTTACACCACCAGTTACTGGGCCATTGTCGGTCTCCTGCGGACGAATGGTTGATAGGTAAATATGAGAATGTCTATTGCGGGAAAGCATACCGTCACTTCAGAAACCCCAATGTTCAATGCTGCCTGGCGGAATGCTTCGTAACTGAGGTTTCCTGTAGAAGGTGCATTGATACTGCCAACCATGCCCATCCCACAATGTCCAACCTGATTAAGGTAACCAATGCTGATCGTTAACAGCCATGTCAGAACGAACCTGCTTGCAATGGAACCAGATCGCTGTATGCGACAGTATCATTAGGCACGTCGGTATCTCCACCAGATCGAATTCTTACGCTTGGAGTCATCCTCGATCGTGATATTGAATGTTACGGCGTGTTGCAAACCAGAATCAAACCCTGTAGAACTGTTTCCCGTGGAGTTAAGGTATGTACAGGGTTCTTCAAACGAGGATTGAGTAACAGAGTGATCTGTGCCGGGTATACTATGGAAAAAAGTTCTGTTGTCGACTTGCACTGGTTGTCGGAGAAGGAAGGAACTGACAAAGGGAACCAGAAAACAACGTTGGTGCCATTGGGCGCGCTTAAGTTGGTTGGATGGAACGTAAATGACCCTTGGAATGCAACATCGACCTGGATTTGCGGTATTCAGTCCAAGAAACATGGGCGCAGAACAAGCGGAACCACAAACATTCATCACCCCTGGTGAATTTGGTGGTGCACTAGGTACAGAAACGGGAGCAGTCGTAGGGGAAGGAGGAGGGCCCCCATATTGTGCAACAACTGAAGCGAATAAAACACTGACAACAAGTACAATGGTAAACATAGCACTAAGATTGTTAGATAGTGAAAGCAAAAAGCAAGTGGAGCGAAACGCGTCAGGTCAGAATATAAAGGGCGAAAGTACCACAATGACAGTGGACATTCGGTGAGAGAAAAAGATGACTGTTGATTTGGTTTGAAGCCTCCAAAAACGGCAGGTTTATATTTGTCGCAGTCTTAGAAGAGATCCCTGTTTACACTAACGTTTCAATGACAGTTGGTAGCGCGGTGTGTGACAAGTTATCCAATCCAGTAAGGCAAGTACCGGGAGACGGAACTTCCGAATGGACTCGGACCTCTACCACGGGGTCGCTGTCAACCTGCGGTAGGTGGAACGCCGCATTAATACATGAGGTATTACTGTGAAACGTATTTTGGTATGATGCGCGCAAGACGCGATTAGGGCACGAGCAAACAGGCACCGTACCATATCAGATCATGGTCGAAGACGCCATGACATGTTACCTGGGACGCGGAAGGCGGGACACATGGAACAGCATTGTGGCAACGTAGTAATTAGTTATGCCCTCGACCGATACCATACCTGGAACAAATGTCACTCACTTGTGAGAAGAACTGAGTACACTGGGGATAGACGATGACATGAACGTAACCGGATCGCCTGTTACATGTGTCAGTGAAAGGTGTAATCTTTGATAATTTGATAAGTAATGGGCAGTCAATGTCAAACGAACAAACAACCTCGATGCAGATAGGTCAATGTCAACAGACAAACAGCTCCGATGCAGATAGATCTCTATTTGAATGCAAGGGCTGGATACTTAGTTGACGAGGCTGCCTGAAGTAGGTTCTTCGTGGATCGTGGACGCTGTGTCAGCATTGTTATTTGGATTGCGGGCCATTGGCTGACAGAATAAACACATCACACAATTCCCCTGAGTTTATTTCACCTGGATTGGCAATCAGCTACTTATGAACTGTGTTAGAAGAGTCTAGCCAGCCAGATGCATAGGCGAGGTGGCGTAGGACTAGCCGCTTTCGATCGGCAGGAACAGTCCAAGCGTTCCTTTGCTCAGCTTTCTACTGCTCTTTCCCAGACTCAAGTTGATAACCTCCACTCTCAACTAGCACACTTTCGTACAGCGCTTGCTCGTTTTGCCTCCACCCATCGTGATTCAATCAAGAACGATCCCATCTTTCGACATGCTTTCCAGCAGATGTGTTCTTCTATCGGTGTCGATCCTCTTGCTGGTCCGAGGAAGGGTGGCTGGTGGGCCGAGATGCTTGGCCTGGGCGATTGGCAGTATGAGCTCGGTGTGCAGATTGTTGATGTCTGTGTCAGCACACGAGAGCGCAATGGTGGCCTGATTGAGATGTCGGAGTTGGTACGTTTGGTCAGCAAGCTGCGTGGTGTGCATGGAGGGGGGATAACCGAAGACGATGTCTTGCGGAGCATCAAAACTCTGCAGCCACTGGGAGCAGGATACCAAGTCGTAGAAATAGGTGGAAAGAAGATGGTGCGAAGTGTAGTCAAAGAGCTTGATGAAGATCAGTCAGTTGTTCTCGCGATCGCCCAGGCTCAGGGTGGACGTATTGTGGAAGATATCTTGATACAGAGGAAGTGTTGGACTCGAGAGCGAGCGAGAGCAGCATTGGAGAACATGGTTCACAGAGATGGACTTTGTTGGCTTGATGATCAAGACGAACTCTGTGGAAGAGCATATTGGGTTCCATCCGCAATGCAATGGGACGTATGAACATGACGGTTCATTTGACAGACTTCACGCCGTCATATAGATAGACGTATAACTCGTCCTCCATATCACTTATCGCACTCCGCGAACCAGGACTGGAAGGTTACCTACAGTGTTGAATCTGCACACAGCACCTGTCTCATGTACATCAAACCAGAATCAAACCCTGTAATACATCGGAAGCAAGCAATCAATATGATGGGCTTGCCGGGATTGGTGTGTCGACTACGTACTGTAGGAACAGCCTAGTAAGACCTGAATAGTAGACTCATAACGGAGGCCAGACCCTGTGTTGGACTCGTTCGTTAGGGTATCACTTACCGCGATACTTAGTAGGTTGAGTACATTTGAAGCCCTGCACCCGGGTAAGAGATATAGATATGAACGATAGACTCATATGGAGACCCGTGGTAACAGCATGATCAGGGATTGAGGCACGCCAGAGGGCTATCCAGCGAAGTCTAAAGCATGTATCTATCGTACAAATGATGTCAAGTCACAGATATTCTGAACTAAGACTAGACTTAGGCGCAGTCGAAGCTGGCTCAAGGGGTGGTGGCGAAGGGGTCACAGGCGGTTCTTCTATCAGGATACGAAAGTTGAATAAATAATTCTAGAGCATGAGAAACCAAAACGCACGTTGTTCTACGTTGTCAATGTCACCTGCACCAGTCATGCCATGTACAGCAAAAGTCACCGTCTTCGCATCCAATGATCTTAGATTGATCAGAACGAGTATACCTGTTCTCGAAAACTCGGGAACCAATACAACACGACATCGTGCTTTGGAGCCTTCGCCATTTTTATCCTGGTCGACTACGATCTTTGTTGCAAACCGCCTCTGATTGCCCACAATATACAGATCAGGGGTCGTTGTAATAATAAAGGGATCAGTTCCGAAGTATGGATGACACCAAAGAGTATCCGGCGCTGTTGGTGCCATATGCCGCCATTTCAACGTTGACTCCAGTATAGACAGGCGTGTATTGGGCGGAGAGGGAAGATACTTAAACATATCATCAAGAGGTTGGCCAGAATTGATTAGAAGATTGCGTTCTAATGGTGGACGATCTGAGGCTTGTGATTGACAACCCAATCGTAGATACGTGGGGTTAGTCTCGCAAGAAAAGGTCGGCAGCTTTGCAACTGCACCAAACATTGCTTTTGGTAATGATTGTTGAGGCAGAATTGTCCCAGACGGATCTGATTCGCCTGGAAGGATATGGACTGGCAGCGTACTGGCAAGATCATGCAAGTAATCCGAGAGAGTAAGTACAGGATGAGGGGAGAACGTTGTTGCATCGTAACCGTATCGTTTCTGCTTGGAGTATCAGTATTTTCACCATGCAGACAACGCGAATTTCCATACAGATTTTTTCGACGAGGATTCAATATCACCAGATTCGCCTTGACCAGTGGGTAGAAGCTGGGCTAAAGAATTGCCCACGACAATGAGCCGTGATATCTGAGCCGCTGAAACTTGTTCTGCGACGCCGCCTCCTTCACCCGTTAGATACTCGACGAGCATTTGTATCTGTGCATCCGGAGGTGAAGGCGAACCGACTCCAAGACCTGAAACGACGGCTATCCATTCGTCTGAGTCGGAACTGTCGCCTGTGAAGAACGATTGGCAAGTTTGAAGAGGTTCCCAAAGGCACTAGGACACACCGTCGATGTCCATACCGTCTTCTTCTTGCTGAGAATCTTCTAGAGACTCTTGAGGTGCCATGCCGGGATAGCATAAATCCACGACTTCAAAGTCACCACTTGGTGTTTCCGCGCCCAATGCCCCTACAATAACTCCAGTAACCAGACGTGCATTCTTGATATATTCGCCGACCAGCCGTATACGACCTGATTCATCCTCTAACATAACACTGTCCTCTGGAGAATGAAATTTAGAGTTCGGTGGTGGCGGGGGTATTGATTGCTATTATGAATGCGAGTCAGTGAAGTTATAGTCAATCTTCCCAGGTGAACATACGTCGCGTGCAAGATCTTCTATGACGTTGGGCTTGAGTGGCATATCCATGTACACCGTGCCAATGATATAGCACATGCGTGACTTGACTACTTCGAGAACTCGAGGGACGAGTATCGGATTACCTGAAAGATTTCTTTTCAGCCTTCAGTCAGCAATGTATTCGAAAGCAAGGCCTACTTTGATGATTTTCCCATCGCTTGCGCGCGCGCTCTTCCACAAATTGGCGAAGTAGTCGTAGACGAACAAAGTATATGTTGGAGTATTGGTGCTTGTAAGACTTGTTGGCGGCATTGATCTGAAAGGAGGGGTTACCGGCTGGATCAAAGACAACTGTCGTTGACCGCGTCAAAGCGGGGGGTTCGTGTCTGTTTGTTCAGCGATTAGTTTGTCGGACGACTTGAGATCGGGGATGTACCGACATCGGGTCAATAGACGGCATTTGGGCGCGCAGAGCAAGTGTGTGACGTTGTGTGTGACAAGACGGCCGCTTTCCACTTCGTTTTTTGACTCTTCATCATTTCTGAACGACATCGATTAATTATGTTAAAAGTAAATAGCAGTATTATACGGCCATTTTGAACCCTTTGCGATGTACACAACCTAATACAAAATTACCTACAAAACGACAGACAAACAATGAGGTTAAGAGAATGTGGTATATAATTGACAGATGCGGAGGGTATGCCAATACGATAGATGATAGCAAAGGAATGTGTAGGTTTGTGTGGATGATTGATGATCTTCATTCGTCATATGTAAACTGTCACCGCCAATTCCTCTGCGGCATGCATTCAACGCCCGGAGCCCCTCAAAATCGGAAATAAAGATCGCCCCTCGCGTCTACATGGGCGTAGGGAGCAGGAGCAGCCAATCAAGAGAGTCCGTCTGTAGTCTTTCATCCATGGTGTCATTTTGTTTAGGATTCATGCTCAAACAAAATGTCGCTATAGATAGAGGACTGCACCAGATCTCTTGGGTCCACGCAACCACCGTGTATGCACCAGTAGGCATCGAGGTACAGAGTTTCTGCAATTGTGAACGTAGAGGTTTCACGTCCTGCAGGCAAGCTTCTTATGTCGCGTTTGCAAGAATCACGGCGAGATCTTTTTCACTAGCAGCAGGCAACTGTCGTGATCGGGCTTTTAAACGCACTGCAATTATTGTCAACCATAAGTATCGATCACGATGAGATATAAAAACCAACGCACAATTTCTATCCAACGTTAGCAAAACAACCTTAACAGCACCTGAAGACGAAGCATTATCTGCCATTTCCGCTTTCAAAATGGCCGACCGGTCTACCCAATGCTCTTCTTGCCATATTGCGGCTCTGAAGATCAAATCATCCGTATTACGCTCCCAGTTACTGCCGCTCCCAAATTCAACTTGCTCAGTGCGGATACTGAGCGTAGAGAGGTAATTTCCCTTCGAGGTCTGCACCTTGAGCGATATGGAATGCGAACGGATGTGAGTCGAGATGTACGTCATAGCATTTTGCGCCGCCTCGCTAAGTTGTGGAGAATTGTTTGAAGAGAGACCGTCAAGCTCCATGATGACAGGGAGTGGCACGATGACCGTCCAACGCAGGCTTTCCACGACGGAGGCAAACATGGGAAGAGAAGAAAGAAGAATATTGGTATCAACAACGAGCACCGAGTAACCGGCCACAATGTGAAGCTGAGGACGAGTGTCCACAGGTATTCGTGGGGACAACCTTGCACGACGGCGCGGCGGTGATGAAGCACCGACACCGTGCTGAACGGATTGAAGTAGACTTTGTAGATATCTTCGGCGCGCCTATCATAAATTGTCAATTGAAGCAATCATCCAAGGCATATATAGACTGACCTTCAATTCCTTGACCTCAGGAGTATCATTCTCATTGTCATCGTCGTCCTCGGACAGTACATCTCCAGCAGACTCATCGTCGATATCCATAAGATCATCGTTCGAGCGAGTTCCCAGCCTCCTCTTTTCCTCTTCCTCTTGCTCCATGCGATCCTGCTCATGCCACTGATGCACCTTCTCCGCAAGTCGTCCTTCAACCCTCCACTCCCTCGTCCCATCAACCCACGTAAACCCATCCACCAATCCCGCAATGCCCACCGCACTCCTCACAATCCTCGTCCATCGCTTATTGACTACATCTCCCTTATGTCCTCCGTTCTTTTCGTCATCGTCATTGCCATCATCATCTTCAATGCGCCCATCCGTCATTTCCCGTGCCCACTCCTGCTCCTCAAGGACCTCGATCTCCGCTCTCCTATCTTCTCCGCTCTTCCAATACCCCCTCTCAAACACGCTCCTACCGACCCACTCCATTCCTCTCAGACACCAATCCTCTGGCAACGGTGGCGCCATCCCGCTCGTCAACATCACCCATCTTGCACCAGACTCCCTTTCTCCATTCAACAACCCCTGTTTCGTCATGACAGCCCTCGGAATCCTTGCAAAGAATCGCGCGAGCTCCTCCCACGGCACAGCGCGCTCGAGCATACTCGATGCCTGCGGATTCTTGAGCACCGTCGCCAGGAACGTTAGCATGATAGAAAGGTAGGGGTTGACAAATGGGCGCGCAAAACCGTGAGATTTCGTACGGATTGGGTGCTGAAGAACATAGGACAACATTGAAAACGCCAGTTGTAAAGCATTCTTAAATGATGGCGGATATTCACGAGCGGGCCCTTGGATATCTGACGTGGGAGGCGACAGCTGATCAGGGGCTGCGCCTCGATTGCTCGAGATACGCGGTGAGCTGTCAACATCCATCTTCTCGTCCTCGAAAACAGTAGTATTTGTGGTAGCAGCCGTCGCGTTGGCAGTGGAGACACTTTCCTTGCCACCAATGCGACCGAGAACGCTCCCAGGGCGGCCATACTCGAAAATTCCACTGATGTTGATAATGGCCATCATGATCCATTCGCGCTCCTCGAGGTCCTCCATGGATAGACGCTCTATGAATCGGGCAAGCGTGGGAGTGAAATCGTCAAGTTGTACATGAGTAAAAAGCATCCCATGCAGAAGAACGAAGAGATCGCGAGCATGTGTGTCGGGATGTGCTCGACGCGTCTGGTTCGCGACGCTCCAGATAGGCAGGACAGATTCACGAGAGGTAGGGAAAGAATGCAACGTTGTCATGCTGTAAACGATGTCAAACAATTGTCGCAAGATGGGATGCATCTAACAAACCTCTTGACAAAATGATATACCCCCTTGAGTTCTTCTTTTTCAAAATCGCGGCACAAAAGTCCCAAGTGATGGTGCAATTTACCCGTCCCAGGCTGCTGCGCCAAGCCAGCTCCATACCAATCCCTAGCAATATTGCGCCACCGCTCCGCCTCCGGCTCCACCACCAGTTGTCTGGCAGCGGCGATACCTACAGACGGAGAAGGGCTATCATCGATCCGCGCAGCAGGTCTACCGCTTGTCGATCCTTTCGATATTTTAAGCGGCTTGAGCCCGTCATCTGGAGCAGTGTCAGACGCAACAGCATCATTCACCTGTTTCAGCGTCAATTTTCGACCCGGGGTCATTGTGGCCTCACGGCCACTGACCATTGCGGCAACGGCCATACGATAACGGGCAAGATCACCGAGAGCTTCAATCCAACCGCTCTTAAATTCGGATAATGTTGGTTCCTCCAAAAGACCCGTGTAAAAAGTATAGGCGTAATAAAAGAAATCTTGCAAATGCTCGAGAGCAAGAGTGGAAGTGAGAGATTCACGTCGAAGAGATTCGAGAAGCTTGAAGAATGCGTAAGTCCATAATCGCACGATAATGTTGTATCTGGTGGGGATGTTTCGCAACGATGCAGGCACCGTGGGCGCGAGAGAGAGCTCGAGGAGTGAGTGGATGTACTCGGCTAGCCTACCCGGGAATAAGACTGGGATGAAGATCAGATACCAAAAAGTACTTACTGTTTGTGGTTCGCGATCTGTACTTTCCATTTTTCGCGCTCGAGGTCTTCGCTGGATGTTGGGGTACTAGTCTCGGGTTGTTTGCCTTTAAGGGTCACTCTGGGCTCATTGCGATGGTCTTCTGTGTCCTGATCGAGTGAATCTTCGGATTGAATTTTTGTTTCAAGGTTGGTGATGGCACGATAGATCTTCTTGAGTTGTACGGCGTATCTATTGGTACCGTCTTCGCCTCGAGTGCCGCTGCCACTCGGACGATCAAAAAGATCAGAAGAAGCAGAGGATCCGTCGGTGGTCGAAGAAAGTGTGAATGCGGAAGAGGAAACGGAGTTGGCATAGGAGGAGGTAGAGGAAGCAGAGACATAGTCACCAGAAGACTTGGAAACGGGTAGATCACGAGCAGGACGGGCTAGAACAGAGAACCGAACAGGGTCGTCTTTCCTAGGATCAAAGAGCTGACGAGGAAGGGTATCGCGGTTGTGGTCGCGGTCTCGATGGGGGCGGGAGCTGTTGTCAAAAATTGAGTCAGGCTCTGCAGTATGGCGCATGGGTATGGGGTCAGTAGAGGGGTTGAAGAGCTTTGCAGAAGAGCGAGAATGCGGCACAGGCGAGGAGGATATTTTGAGACGGCGAGAAAAGTCATCATGGTCGGCCTCGACGGGACGTCGGGTACGGGCAGAACGAGAGGGAGGCTGCGCCACCGCTGCTGTAGAAGAAGAGGTGGTTGGTTGAGCAGAGCGGTCGCGGGCTCGAAGCGCGCTGGCAGAGGAGGTCAGTGTACACGAGAGATTGATAGCGGTAAGCTGGACTTGCCCTGCATTTCTGCGCTGGAGAGCAGTGAGCTTCTCGTAGAGGTCGGTGGGCTGGACGTCGCGGTTGTCTCTGTTCTTGGGCCGAGGACGCTCTGCCATGTCGGTGGGAGCAAGACAACCAGCGAACGCCGATTTTGCACCAGCCCTCCGCAGCCAGACCCTTTTCCGCAGCATCATCGCCACGTGACCACAGTTCTTCCGGTCCGGCAGCTGTCCGCAGCGTGGCGCGGCCGCAGCATGTCACTCCGATCACGGCCAGTTTTGAATTCTGTTTTGAAGTTTCTATCAGACTTTGCAAGGTTTTTTGACGTTTTGCACTTACTGTCCTCTTCAAAATCGCGTCGGATCATACCCTCAATTAGTTTCCTGCAATGGCTAGCCCACCACTCTGGACAGAAACTCCTCTACTCTTTTCCAGCAAAATCTCTGAAACTCTAGGAGTATCCGCCTATCTCAAGCTCGAGGTCAACCCGCCTCGTTTCACACAAGCGACGTTAACCAGCTCACATTCCCTCAAGCTCGAGGTCAACCCGCCTCGTTTCACACAAGCGACGTTAACCAGCTCACATTCCACCCCACCAGAACCTCCAACCATCTCACTCATTCAAATATCGCGGCCTTTCCCTCTTCGCTCAGCGTGCACGGCAAACACACGGGCACGCAGTCCACCTGATCGTCGCATCCGGCGGAAACGCAGGCCTCGCAGTCGCATGCGCAGCAAATGCTCTAAACGTCAAAGCCAGCGTATACATACCAACAGGCGCTGCCCAAAGCACGTTGGATATCCTGCGTCGTCAAGGCGCAGAGGTGATTGTCACCGGCCGCTTCTATGCAGAGGCATTGCAAGCAGCGCAGGCTCACGTCAATCGTGAACCCCACGCGTGAGTCAAACTGACGTCTATTCATGCTGCACAGACAAACTATGGCTGCACAGCGTGATGGCTCCAGCCTACGATCACGAAACCCTATGGGAAGGCCACGGTTCAATGGTGTCTGAAATCTCATCTCAACTCTCCTCCAAACCCGACGCAATATTCTGCAGCGTCGGTGGTGGAGGACTACTCGGCGGACTCATCCACGGATGCAGACACATCGGATGGGACGACGGTACGCGTTTAATTTCCTGCCCTTCCCGAGCCCCAAAACCCATATGCACATCGATCAGTCCCGCTCATTACGCTCGAAACCATCGGCTCTGACTGTTTCTTTCACTCCATGTCCTTAAACTCCGGAAGATTCAATAGCGTCCAAAAATTGCTGCCTCCCGATGTGAACGCGGTTGAGGACCCGGAGCACGGTGTGACACTAGCACACTTTCACAAGTTCTCCTCGAAAGCCTCTGGCTCGCTCGGCGCCTCACAGCCCTCCCCAAGAGTAGTCAAGATGGCATTGTCCAGACCGGGCAATGTCGTGTCCGCTAGTGTACCGGACGAACTGAGCATGCAGGCTCTCGGAATGTTCACAGGTACGTGATTAGGAAGGACATCTGCAAGGTAACGTAAATAACTTAGTATTAACAACACCTGCCGGAAAGACGACCATAAGCTACTAGTCGAGCTCGCATGCTCCACAACCCTAACTCCCGCCTACAAACCCGCATTTTTCGACAGATTAGTACCAGTCAAGGCCTCCGGCGAAAAGCGGACGGTGGTGTTCATCGTATGCGGGGGGTTCAAGATATCACTGGACGATGCGGCAGAGTACAGACGTCTTGCAGACGAGGACAAGGCCCGAGGGGGGTCTTGGGGTGTCTTGATCAATGACGGAAGTACGTTCGGTGTGGACAAATAAGACGTGTTGCCACGTAGGTAATACACGGTAGAGAGATATTCTCATACATCTATAGATATGATTTGACTGGTGAGGCGAGATAGTTTGAGGAAACTTACCATTAATTCACTAGGATCAATTTTTCAATTTTGTTTTCGAGCCTCTTCCGCATCACGCGCTGCCTTCTTAGCCAGTCTCTCAGCTCGTATTTTGTTTAATTCATCTCTTATTGCGCTCTGGTCTTTAGGAAGTTTCTGGCGAAAGTGTTAGGGCATACTTTTTTCGAATACAGCGTGAAAATACGTACCTGTACAGTTCTGTCGGCAGGTGGAAAGAGCTTCTCCCGGTACTGCGAATGATCAGCCCGTTAATCGAACGGACACCAGGCGTCGTAGGACTTACAGGAACGACATGCTGTCTGTACCAGTCGGGGTCACCAAAGTGCACCAGGGCAGCGATAGGAACAAATAGGTATAGTGAGAATTTGAACACTTCGAGATTTGCGCCGCCCATGGTGAGAAAGACGAAGGCAAGAGAAAAGGTGACTTCGACACTACATGTTTGGCAACGACCGAAGTTATAAATAGCTCGTGGATGACTGCTGTAACGGCTAGGCGACACCCCTACGCAGACGTAGGCGCTATCGGCGTGTGTCCAGAGGATGGCTTTTAATACAAGATAGAATGAAATCCGAAATGCAGGTACAAAACAGAGATTCAAATTATTATTATAGTTCGACCTCCCGAACTCCATCTTTGTCGACCACTTTGACTTTATACTTCCCCGGAGAGACAACTAATCGTTTCGAGACCTCATCTATGCAGCGCTTGAGCGTAGCAAGTCCCTCCTCTAGTGTCGCTTCAGGATCATGATACCTACAAGAGCAACCAATAAGCAACGTGCTATCAAGATACCACCGAGCCACAGTCAAGAACGAGAACGAAAGACATACCTATCGAGTAAACTCAAAGCAAAGTAGCTTCCGTATCCATGTGCAGCAAATGGCACCTCTGTCAATGTACCAAGGTAATCCGCCCAGTAGAGATGTGGAGTGTAGGTCGCGGTGTCATAACCACCCAGAAGAAGATTAACAGAGTAGGGTTTGCGAGAACGAAGTGATTCAGCGAGCGATCTTCGGATCCATGATGCAGCAGCAGACGGGCGGAGAGGGTAGAGATTGCGGATTTGGTATAGACGGATGTTGCGCTCGACATATTCTGCGAACTGGACAGTATCACCTAGTAGCGATACAATATAAGTGTATTTGGTGGAAATAGGTGGCATGGAGGACGTACCTGGCTCGCCAGAGTAGGCCATGAGCAGATGAGGACTAAGAGTCTTGATTTTGTCCTCGTCAACCTTCATCTTGACGATGGACCGCGCAGCGGTAGTATCAGCGGCGACAATAACATAACCCTTTCCTGTAATTGCAAAAGAGGTTTCCATTATGAAATTGGAAAGAGTACGATATCGACGAGGTTGGCGAGAGCTGGAGTTGCAATTACGCGTCGAGAACACGCGTGTGTTCGGACATTTCCGACGCTGACCCTATTTTGGGGTTCCCAGATTGGTTGGCATCATCTGCTTGTCCACACATCCATGTTGAAATCATGATATTAATTTACGTCTTCCTTTGCGTTCGACGTCATGGTAGATGTGGGCCTCAAGAACAGACGTAAGTCTGACTATGTCTATTTTTTACAGTATCGCACAAGATGGTAAGGCCTTATCATGAACTTCCGAAACGCCCACCAACAAACAGCTCAGGAGCGACAACGATCAGTACTCGCATATCAACAACTCCATTTACTATCACCTATTTGACTCCATCGTCAACACGTATCTGATCGAACACTGCGGATTGCAACCCAACAAATCCCCATCTATTGGGTTGGTCGTTTCATCTTACTGCCAGGTGCGATCCGTTCGGTCGTTGCGGTAATTTTTATCGAAAGCAATCCAGTTCTTTGCGCCTTTGTCGTTCCCGCAAGTTCTAGACTTGGGACTTTGCGTCAGCAAGCTGGGGACGAGTTCGGTTACTTACGAGGTTGGCGTCTTCAAAGAAGGCCAGGACGTGCCTGCTGCCGTTGGTGGATATACACATGTCTTTGTGAATAGTGTGACGCGAAAGAGCGCACCTATGAACGAAGACACAAAGATTGGTTTACAGAAGCTTTCTGCACAAAGCACATGTAGGTCAAATGCCAAATTATAACATACATAATTGATTTTTGGTAAAATGCGCCGGGTGTATGTAATTCTCTATAATTAGGCGGTACCATATGCAAGGCACGATTGTCTCCACAGGCCTAAGCCGGTCCTAGCGGACAGCGCGACACAAAATATGGGAGCCGGATTGTTGACATCATGACATCATTCCCTTCAGCGCGTGTATAAAGTCCCCACTTCACCGCTGTCCATCTATTCCCGATTACCATGGCCCTCTCCAAGGTATTCAGTGTACACTCTTTTTACTCGATGGCGCTCAATTTATTTCTCAGCACGTCAATCCCGAACACCTTATTAGAACATCCCATGTCAGTGATGTATTGGTAGTTCACCTTCTCAATGACTCAACTTCCTTCTAGGACAAGAAACCCCATTACCATGGTCTCGCCCAGGCCAATATGAATGAAATCCATCACACCTATGGCTCTCGCTACGGTACCAACCCTGTTCCCAAGTACAAGATCGCCTCGAAGGTGCATACACTCGTGTTAATCGCTTTCCATCTCCTCTGATGGTGACATAGGGCATCAGTGCAACCTCAGCATATCAGATCATTCACGATGAGCTCAGTTTAGGTCAGCAAGCTTCTCAATTTGTCTATTTTTCCTCCTCTTTCTGAGCAGTTTCATCCAGATGGCTCCCCGGTTCTCAACCTGGCGTCCTTCGTGCACACTTGGATGCCTCCTGAAGCCGATAAACTTTTCCGTGAAAACGTCTCCAAGAACTTGATTGGTTAGTTCTATTTTTGTTTCCACCATTAAAGGTCGTTGTCGTGACACTTCCTGATATATCAGATACCGATGAATATCCCGCAACTCGTGAGTTTCTATTCAAAGGCCTGGTCCTCAATGTCTAATAATATCTATAGAGGCGTTGCATACCCGTTGTAGGTTTATGAAACTCTATTTGTGACTCATGCATTGAACTATGCATAGGCATCTCCATTCTTGCCGATTTGTGGCACGCCCCTTCGGCGAAGAATGCGATTGGAACGGCGACAACGGGATCATCTGAAGCCATTCAGCTCGGTGGTCTTGCTATGAAGAAAATTTGGCAGGCCAAGCGCAAGGCTGCAGGAAAGAGCATTCACGAACCTGGGTGAGTTGCTCCCGAACATTCTGACACAGCCCAGCTGATGAAAATCGTTCTAGTCCCAATATTGTTATGGGCGCTAATGCTCAAGTCGCGCTTGAGAAATTTGCTCGCTATTTCGAAGTCGAGTGCAGACTGGTGCCTGTATCTGTTGAAAGTCATTACAGGCTCGATCCGAGCAAGGTCATGGAATATGTTGATGAGAACACAATCGGTGTTTATGTCATCCTTGGAAGTAAGCCTTTGATTAAATGCTTCATGGCTTCTTCAATATTGGCTCATGGTATTCTTCTATCAGGTACCTATACCGGCCACTATGAACCTGTGAAGGAGATTT
Source organism: Termitomyces sp. T123_Mx157 (assembly GCA_018849495.1). Taxonomy (NCBI): domain Eukaryota; kingdom Fungi; phylum Basidiomycota; class Agaricomycetes; order Agaricales; family Lyophyllaceae; genus Termitomyces; species Termitomyces sp. T123_Mx157. The sequence goes on along the minus strand of JABFYK010058196.1, from coordinate 140,078 downwards.
CTGATCTCCTTGACGAATATGAAGCTAAGACAGGAAATTCTGTACCCATCCATGGTTAGATCATTGCCCTGGCTATTTTGATGTTACTGACATCATTTCTGAAGTTGATGCTGCATCCGGTGGATTTGTTGCTCCGTTCGCGACAGTAAGGCAACGAGGCATGTAATGTGATGACTGTCTGATTGACATTCTCATAGCCCAAGCTCCTATGGGATTTCAAGCTACCCCGAGTTGTCTCGATCAACACGTCGTATGTTCATTCCTACTCTTGAAATATCCATCCTTTTATATCCAAATTCAAGAGGTCACAAATTCGGTTTGGCATACGTCGGCGTCGGTTGGGTCATCTGGAGAGACAAGGCTCATCTCCCGAAGGAGCTCATTTTTGAGCTTCACTACCTCGGTTCTGTCGAGTACTCCTTCTCGCTCAACTTTTCTCGCCCGGCAGCTCCGATCATCGTTCAATATTTCAATCTCATCCACCTTGGCTTCGAAGGTTATCGTGCAGTCGCTCTGGATGACCTCAGGAATGCTCGTCTTCTGAGTCGCGCTCTGGAGGCTAGCAAATACTATACCGTCTTGAGTGATATCCATCGCAAGGTTGCGGGACCTTCAGGATCGAAACCTACAAACGAAGACGATATCGAAGTGAGATTTCTTTTCTACAGCTTCTACATCATTTCATTATTCATCTATACTTCAAGCTATATCACCCTGGACTTCCCGTAGTATCCTTCCGTTTCTCCGACGAGTTCAAAGAGAAATATCCAGATGTTCAGCAGCGATGGATTCAAACGCTTCTGAGAGCCAAAGGATGGTGAGTTAATTGGTTCCAATTTGGCGTTCAAACAACTCATACATATCCAGGATTGTGCCCAACTACGAACTACCTCCTACTCTCGAACAAGTCGAGATCCTTCGCGTGGTTGTCAGAGAAAATATGACTGAAGTTGTGAGTCATTGACCCTCGGTTTGTTCAACCTCCCTAAAAGGCATTGTAGCTGGTTGATCAATTAGTCGCCGATCTGGTAAGCCAGACTCCAAGTAGTGAGCATTACTGACAAAAGAGATATAGATGGAAGTAACGGAGTCGCTTGTGCATGCCGGAGCCCCTTCGCAGCACTCGTTCAACGTGCTTGACAAAGTTGGACAGAGACGCAGCAAGGTTGAACAGCATGCCGGGAGCTTGGAGAATGGCTCGGGCGACGTGTCCTCTGGTACATATGCCAGGACGTGCTAAAGAGAGTGTTTGATCAGACAGACGAACATTCCAAGGAATATGCAAGTTTCTGATGTAGTATCATTGCAAATTGTCAATACCGTGTATCCACTTTGGACATTTAATACCTTGTTCATACCGTTCTGAGAAGTCTCGTTTATTTTTCGAGCTGCGGACGTCGTACTCGACAGAGGCGAGGATGGCCCCGCACTGGCATGTCGGATGTCCGGAAATGTTTTGGTGACATCAGATGGTCAGATGGTGTCATGGCACCATGCGGCATAAGTATAAGATGATATATCAGATTACATCCAACCATCATGGCCCTCTCTAAGGTATACAAGACTAAAAATACCTCTCACCGATATGATTGATTCTCCTGCAGCACGTAAATCCTGATAAACTTATCAGAGAATCCCACGTTAGTCTTCACCCTTAAACGCCACAGTCGTTCTGATCGATCTCGCCTTAGGACAAATCATCTCATCACCATGGCCTGACCAAAGCCAATCTAGGTCAAATCGAATACACTTATGGTGCTCGCTATGGTACCAATCCTATCCCAAAGTACAGACTTCCCTCAAAGGTACGCTCGGATTTATCGATGATCCTTTGATCTTTCTTGACACGACGTAGGGTTTGAATGCAGAGGCTACATATCAACTGATTCACGACGAACTCAGCCTCGGTTGGTGAAATTTGTATTTTCTTCTCATCGGCTCTTACAAACCTCAGATGGTTCTCCGGTTTTGAACTTGGCGTCCTTTGTATCTACCTGGATGCCCCCCGAGGCAGATCAACTCTTCCACGAGAATGTTTCTAAAAACCTTGTCGGCCAGTTTTAATCTACGCTGATATATCGATCCCATCCTGATAATATACATCAGATACCGATGAATACCCTGCAACCCGTGAGTATTACTTGGCAGTACAGTAGCTTCAGACTCTAACACTACCTTCCAGAGGCGGTCCACACTCGATGTGAGAAGATACACTCTCATCTCATTCATTCGTTTACCACCTTCTGATAGGTATCTCAATCCTGGCGGACATATGGCACGCTCCCTCGGCAAAGAATGCAGTTGGAACGGCAACAACTGGATCGTCAGAGGCCATCCAGCTCGGTGGTCTTGCCATGAAAAAGATGTGGCAAGCAAAGCGCAAAGCTGCTGGAAAGAGTATTCACGAGCCTGGGTAAGAAGCGTCTGCGGTTTCCAAGATTCTGCATATATTGAATCACCCGCATAGCCCCAACATTGTCATGGGTGCGAATGCCCAAGTCGCACTCGAAAAGTTCGCTCGATACTTTGAAGTCGAATGTAGACTTGTCCCTGTGTCTGTTGAAAGTCACTACAGGCTTGACTCGAACAAAATCATGGAATATATAGATGAGAACACGATTGGTGTTTTCGTTATCTTAGGGAGTAAGGCTTTTGGCTTTTTTTCCATCCGACAAACTCTTACAGCGCCGTATAGGTACCTACACTGGCCATTATGAACCTGTGAAGGAAATATCTGATCTCCTCGATGAATACGAAGCCAAAACGGGTCAATACGTTCCCATTCATGGTTGGTTGTCATTTCGACATCCACGATGAGAATTTGACGTTATCCGAAGTTGATGCTGCGTCTGGTGGTTTCGTCGCTCCCTTCGCGACAGTAAGCGTATTGAGCATGATCACGACGTCGTCTAATTATTATCTATACAGCCCAAACATGTATGGGACTTCAAGCTTCCTCGGGTAGTGTCAATCAACTCGTCGTATGTTCATTTACCCTTGTGCTGACGACTGTAGCTCTGAATACTTATCATTGCCAGAGGACATAAATATGGACTGTCTTACGTTGGCGTGGGTTGGGTGATCTGGAGGGATAAAGCCCATCTCCCGAAGGAGCTCATTTTCGAGCTTCACTACCTCGGTTCAGTCGAATACTCCTTCTCGCTTAACTTCTCTCGTCCTGCAGCTCCGATCATTACTCAGTATTTCAACCTTATCCACCTCGGCTATGAAGGTTATCGCACGGTCGCTCTTAACGACCTTAAGAATGCTCGCCTTCTGAGCCGCGCACTGGAAGGTAGCAAATATTATACCGTTTTGAGTGACATTCATCGCAAGATTACCGGTCCTTTGGAAATCTCAAAGGGCACAAGTGAAGACGATCCTGAAGTGAGATTTCTCTACCTTCCTTTAAAATGTCTTTACCCATGGAAATTTTCAAGCTCTATCACCCAGGTCTTCCTGTAGTGTCGTTCCGTTTCTCGGACGAGTTCAAGGAGAAGTACCCCGAAGTCCAACAACGATGGATTCAAACGCTTCTGAGAGCAAAAGGATGGTGAGCCAACCGATTCCAGCCCACCATTCAATCTAAGCAATACCAGGATCGTGCCCAACTACGAACTGCCTCCCACCCTCGAACAGGTTGAAATCCTTCGCGTGGTTGTGAAAGAAAGCATGACTGAAGTGGTGAGGTCGCAATCCTCAAATGTTTCGATCCTCCCTGACAGGCGTTGCAGCTCGTCGATCAATTCGTCGCCGATCTGGTGAGTAAGAAAAACAGGAACACCGAGCAAAAACTTACACGAGAGGCATAGATGGAAGTAACAGAGTCGCTTGCACGTGCCGGGACTCCTTTGCACTCGCTCACCATGCTTGACCAAGTTCGACACAAGCGAAGCAAGCCCGAACATCACGCTGGGGCCTTGGAAGAAGGCTCGGGTGAGAAGTCGTCTGGAACCTATGCACGGCCGTGTTGAAGAAAGTGGGACATTGAGTATTGATTCTTTGTATATTAGTTGTACACAAGTCTTTGATTTGATGGTCGTAAGATGAAATGATGAGAGTGGCTGCTTGTCCTACGGTCTATCCGAAAAAATCAATATTTCAGCGAGCAATGATCTCCAGTCAAGTTCTCTGATCCCTCAGCAGAGGCAAACTACTTTCAAGATCTTTCCTGGCCACTTCCTTAGGCATCTGTACGCTGAGACTCTTATCGATAACTTCATCAGAGTCGTTTGACACCTGGAAAATGGGATGATGCTCGGAGTTGCCAGGGAACAGTGGGATGTAAGTGGTAACGCCTGGGGTCATTCCAAGACGCTCCTGGAAGAATTGCCGCCGGAGTAATAGCATGCCGCTAAGGTACGCCACAGGCAGCGCCTGAGGAAGGGGTATAAATAAACAGGCCTTCAATGCCCCAATAGACTCAATACTTACCACTACCCAGATTTTCCATAGCATATGACACCAGTGTGCAATGTGAGAGTCACCTGTAAACATCTTCCATTCTCTCATGCCACTGAGGACCTAAACATAAATTGATAAAGAACGTGCGTGAGGCTAACGATAGATCGTACCTGGACAAATGCGATTGCGACGATTGAAATGCCTAGAATAATATGAAAGATATTGGTAGGTGGGTGAAGACGCGTGGTAGACGGGTTAATCTCTCTCCGGCGGTGGATATAACGCCCTAGGGCTATCTGAAGGTAGTATAATGTCACAAGTAGAACACCTGTAATCTGTGAATCGTAAGCATAGGTATATAAGACATCAAATACTGAGAGATTGCCTGATGCATGTCATCGAACAAGCGTCTTCCTTCCTGACTGAATACAGATATAAGGCCAACGATCCATCCCAAAGTGATGACAGGAAACGCTATGGAGAAGTTGATCATCTTGTGGGCCCCAAACCACTTCAAAGTAAATGTCCTTCCCCACCGCGCAGAAAGCACTCCGACAGGTAACAAAATCAGGAAGCCAATAGAACCGAGAAGACCATGCATGATGATTATTTTCTGGTGCTTATCATGTTCCGAAGCTCCAGGTGTAGCATTTTCATGTGGCGCAGGTTTAACTGTTGGAACATGCTCAGGCATGGTTCCTCCGAGATTCAAAATGAGAGAACCAGCTATATAATGCTGGGCGAGTTGTGAGTAGGAGGGTTTTTCAGGTTGAACTTTCCCATAGGCCCAAATGAGGTATTCAATCGGATTGCTCCAAGACATCACTGTTTTGTTGATGGGAATGGAGAATGCGAGGGTCTTTATGGCTTGAGGATGCCAGAGCTGTGAGATGTATTTCCTCAATACTGGGCATTACTGCCTGTGAAATTGGACCGACCGTAGAAACTCTCGGTTCAGCAACTTCTGCACGTCTTGGAGGATACTCTTCTGGTAGAGGTTCCTCGTGTCCAAAGGCCATCCTTTGAGACAATGTTGTCGACCCGTCTTCATTGGGCCACATGATTACCATGTGAGTGTCCTGCATCCGCTGACCAAAACCCCTTAGAAAAACATGAGCATCAGGGCTAGCTGTAACAGAAATCATTGTTACAGAGCCAGCCATCCCAAGGGTTCCTTCAGAGCGGTCATTTCGTCTGCCATCAAGTTGAAAAGCATAAAGGTTGAGGGATGCTACAGCACTTACAGGTCACTACATCATCGCGAACTGTTGCATTCACACAAAGATAGAATCCGCAATGACCATCTCCCTGAAGGGCGCGCACTGGTGGAATTATTCTGAGCCAAGCGGACCCAACAAGGGCCAAAACATAGAGAGAGAGAAACATTTCAAGTCTATGACAGGCGGGAGAGCAAGCCTTAGATACACCAGACACTTTTACAATTATATAGGCAGCTGCCATCTTCATTCTCAGGGAACGTGCGAAACATAGCGATTTGGACCAACGAAAGTTGAGGAAATACAACCTATGCGTGAGAGCGACGAACTTTCGTGGGATAGCGAAGCTTTGGACGCGTCGCGTGTTCCGATTCGTGACATGTGCCCTAAATTACACGTGACTTATAATTTTCTATCCCTACTCGTAAATCCAGGACTCGAGAGCGCTGCTGTACTGAGTGAGGCCTTCAGGGAACCACCTGCATAAGATATCAATAAGGAACAAGATCATCTGGGCGATCGATAGAAACTGACAGCTTGATCTCCTTCTCAGCGCTCTCAATAGAGTCAGAGCCGTGGATGATGTTACGGCCGACAGCGAGGGCAAAGTCACCACGGATGGAACCTATGCATGTGATGTACGCGATCAGATAAGCTTCCATGATCACGATACAAAGACGCACCGATGGGTGACTGGAGGGGGTTGGTAGCACCCAGCATGGCACGACCGGTCTTGACAGCATCAAGACCTTCCCAGACACATGCGACGACGGGTCCAGAGGCCATATATTTGACCAAACCGGGGAAGAAAGGCTTCTCCTTGAGGTCAGCGTAGTCTGAGGAGAAATTATGAAGAACATTCGACAAGGACAGATAAGATAAGATTCACGGTTCTTGAGGTGCTCTTCAGTGGCCTGAACGAGCTTGAGGGCAACGAGCTTGAAGCCACGCTCCTCGAACCTCTGGATGATCTTTCCAACGAGTCCGCGTTGGACACCGTCGGGCTAGAGAGACGGAGAACGTCCTCAGCGACGGCTGCACGACGAAGAGCAAAGAAAGCAGACCTTGATCATGATGTAGGTGCGTTCGAGGTTAGACATGACTGAGGATGGAGGAGAATAGGTGGTAGAAATCGAAGCACTGAAAGAATTTATATAGGCGTCGATTATCAAAATCTCGTCGATCAGCTATGTCTGCCGCGATCTACAAACACACGCACACACAACTCCGGAAACATCCGCTCCGGGCGACCAGCACAAGGTCCTCCACACCGCTCACTTCAAAATGCTCTTTGGTCCCCTTAGCGCTTCCTTGGCGCCCTATGTTAAGTCTTCCAAGACTCTTACTAGGTGGCTCAAGCCTGTAGCAAACTGGTATGCCCACGCTTCTGGATACAGGAAATACGGTTTCAAATATGATGATCTCTGTGCGTCCATCGAACTTCGTGTTTTCTCATCCAATGACTCCTGGTATAGTGGTTGAGGAGCGTGATGATGTTCAACGGGTACGGAAACCCCCATGATGTGCCAGCAATGATTTATTTATCCCTGCAATAGGCTCTTACTCGTTTGACTGTCCGCGAAAAGTACGACCGTGCCTACCGCCTGAAGCGCGCCTCTCAGGCCAGCGTCCTTCATGCGCCTCTTCCTAAGGAGCAATGGACCCCAGTGTCAGAGGTACGTGTCGCCCTGTTCCGTCGACTTGAAGCGTTCTATGAAACTTTTCATTGCTAGGACATTCGCTACCTCAAACCTCACGTCCTCAACGTCGTTAAGGAAGATTCTGAGAGGCAGTATTGGGACACCCTCGATGTGAAGAGGAATTAGAATGTTTGAGTTAATGCTTCTAGATCAACTTGAATGACAAACTACTAAAAACACTGCAAATTAAGTGTTTTGGAGAAGTGGTTGTGTATATCCCCTCTATTCTGTGGTCGTTAGCATTGAACGATGCAAGTAGTGTCTCGTGACCAAAATCGACGTTATACTTTGTCTCTCAAGAGTATCCTAATCAATTCACATTGGTATCGATTGTAAGGCGTAGGTGGAATCTAAGTTACTTGAGTTTCCTTTCCTCTATCGACATAAAAATCTACAAATGAATAGCTTTGCGAAGAGGTGATGCGAGAGGTCCTTTGCCCTTGTAGAATTCAACGACCTTCTTGCCAACGATGGCAATGTTGGAACCAGTGATGCCGAACTTCTCATACACCTTCTGATATGGTCCAGACGCGCCCCATGCGGGTAGACCGAACTGTTCGTGGCTGTACTTCGCCCATCCAGCAGTCTAGGAAGAAGATAAATACTATCCAGGGTGTCTAACAGAAATTACACATACCGAAGCAGCCTCGAGCGAGAGGACGGGAGCCCCGTCCCTAAGGACGCTCAACTTGTACTCTTCATCCTGCTGGTCGAAAGTCAGCCAAGAGGGCAGCGAAACAATTCGAGTTTTGATGCCCTCAGCCTCGAGTTTACCAGCTGCTTCTAGGGCAATGGAAACTTCGGAGCCGGTGGAGACAATGGTGAGATCCTCATTGACCTCTTCATGTAGAACGTAGCCACCACGGAGAGCGGCCTGTATAGAGGAGCCTTCGAGGTTGGGCAAGTTCTGGCGGGAAAGAGAAAGAACGGAAGGAGTGCGCTTCGAATTCACAGCGACGTAGTAGGCAGCGGAGGTCTCGTTGCCGTCAGCCGGACGCCAAAAGTTCAGGTTGGGTGTGGCGCGGAGACCAATGAAGGTCTCGACAGGCTGGTGAGTAGGGCCGTCCTCGCCAAGACCAATAGAGTCGTGTGTGGCTAGGTATCAGATTTATCGATTATATGGAGGTGGCAACATAGTTTTTACTCACCGACCCAGATGACCTGGTGGCCGCTGAGAGCCGATAGCCTCACAGCACCGGAGGCATATGAAACAAAGTTCTGATGGTAAAGGTAGAAAATGAATTAAGGCGTAACATATCGCTCGATAGATGCTAATTACCAGGAAAGTGGCGACAAAGGGGATGATACCACCGTAGGCGTGGAGACCATTAGCGATGGCACCCATAGCGTGTTCACGGACGCCATAGCGGATATATGTACCAGCATAAGTACCGAGACCAGTACTCGGGGGCTGGAAGTCGACACTTCCCTTGACCTTGGTCAAATTACTGCCTGTAAGATCAGCAGAACCACCCAAGAGTTCAGGTAGGGCAGGGGTGATTGCGGTGAGGACGATCTCAGAGAGCTTACGAGACGCCACAGCAGGATCCGAAGGTTTGTACACGGGAAGATTATTATCCCATCCAGCGGGGAGTTCACCAGCGATACGGCGAGTGAGTTCAGCATGCTCAGCAGGATATTTCTGGCTGTATGCCATAAGATCAGCATTCCACTTGGCCTCGAGCTCCACGCCACGCTTGCCAAATTCAGCATAAAAGTCGTAAGTTGCTTGAGGAACTTGGAAGGTTTGATCGGGGGCAAAGTTGAACTTGGTCTTGAGGGCAGCAACATCATCGGCCTTGAGCGCTACAGAGTCGAAGATTGAGCGAGGCCTAGGCATGAACAAGAATGGTACGAACGAGCTCCATGGACTCCATGAGTGCCTTGCTGCTTGGAACCGTAACCAATAGTGGTCTTTAGGCGAATAATTGTGGGCTTGGTAGTTTCCTTGCGGGCCTCGGCAATGGCATTGTGGATGGCGGCAAGATCACTGCATATTGATTTAGCTTCTACCGATATCAGCCTTTCAAATGGTAACTCAACTTGTCACCATCATCAACATGGAGCACCTGCCATCCATAAGAGAGGAATCGCTGCTCAACGTTCTCAGTGAACGCAACAGCAGTGTCACCATCGATAGAGATGTCTACGTGGCGAGTGATCAAAAATAGAGTCATTGCAATGATCCATCATCGCCTTACGGTTATCGTCATAGATCTGAGCAGGAATGAATTACCAACGCGTCCGCAACTCACTAATCAAGCGTACATACCACAACGAGGTTGCCAAGCTGAAGATGACCAGCAAGACTCGCAGCCTCACTGGCAACACCCTCCATGAGACAGCCATCACCGGTAAACACTATACCGAGAAAAACTTGATTTTTCAGTTGGTTAGGGAGTACAAGATTTCTGACCATAGGTGAAGTTGTTGATGAGGTTGAAATCTTTGCGGTTGTACACGGCGGCAAGATGTGCTTGGGCGATGGCGAGACCAACACCGTTCGCGAAGCCTTGTCCCAAAGGTCCGGTGGTAACTTCAATGCCTGTCCACGGCGTCAATGAATCGCGTTGATAATGGATGCTTATTCTCTTTACCGTCAGTATGGCCAACCTCGGGGTGACCTGGGGTCTTGGATCCAAGTTGCCTGAATGCTTTAAGATCGTCGAGAGAGAGCTCGTATCCGAGGAGATGCAGGAGGACGTATTGAAGAGCACAACTACACCAGTGGCGTCATCGTCAATACTTTCACGGTCAAATAGATTTTACTCACGCGTGACTGTGAAATGCTAGTAAGTTCGAAATGAAAACACAAAGAACACGGCTCACCCGTTGGAAAGAACGAATCGATCGCGGTTGAACCACTTGGAATTTTTGGGATTGGCATTCAAGAAGCTGATTCGATGAGCTTACGACGGAAATCGTCAATCAAATATATACGCACCGCGAGAAGAGGACATGGGCAACGGGGGCCATGCCCAGAGGCGCGCCTAGATGTCAGAGAATTACCAAAAAAAAGACTGACGGCACGCGAGATCGACATACCAGGATGGCCAGAGTTAGCCTTGCCAACAACATCGACCGCAAGAGTACGAATGGTAGCAATAGCTAGATCGTCAGCTGGGTTTAGGGTAAAAGATGGCATGATGGTCGGGGTGGAGATGCGTAAAAGACTGCAGTCCATGTAACATCATGAATAGTTGCACCTTGCATGTTCAGCTTACCCGTATCCTTAAACTTTAGCGGCTACCCCGACTCGACATTTCCTTTGAGTAACTATTCTCAGCGTGTCTCGCGATGCCATATTTGTGCTGAAATACCGACTACCACCATTCCTCATTTGCGTCGATGTCATATATCCCGAGTTTATGCTAGACCAACTCTGTCAACCGAGACGGATCACTACTTCTCTTGCCCCTTTCTCTACCTCCACTCTGACACCAGTCCCGGTCTTGAGAGCCCCACCAACTACATTCTTAGCTGTGATCCCGCTGCCGAATACGCTGAGTGTGGCTACCTCAGTCTTCTCGCCCGAGACTGTCACCTTGATTTCTCCAGAGGTTCTCTCGGCGCAAACAACGCCGACAATCTCCGATCCCTTGCCACGCGGGATGTTGACTTGGTAGGATACTCCTTCGGCCAACTCATAGAGTTGAACTTCGAGCCCTTGGCTGTAGTCATAATCGGGGTGGCCTGTTCCCTCTGGACCTAGACACAGGACTGTTCCAGGTCGAACCCAAACAGGTATCTCATCCAGGGGCACAACTTCCTTGACCCATACTGGGCCTTGGACCGTGCGTTCTGTATGGAATAACGATGTCCATCGTCCTGCGGGAATGTAGTATTCTACCTCTTCTTCTTGCGACACAAACACGGGTGCAACAAGAAGGCTAGGACCTGTTTAGGTGTTAGCCTCGAATACATACATCCTAATCAAGACTCACCAAACATGTACTGTCTGTCAAGATAATGGGTGGTCCTATCATCAAGGAACTCCAGGAACATCGCCCGTTGGAGAGGATGTCCTTTAGCATTTGCTGTGATGGACTGCGTTATTTTAGCGAGATTATCTTGAAGAAGTTGTACCATTCTCACCAGGTCATACAAGTAGGGCATCAGGCGATGTTTTGCCTCCACAAATTTGGACATGCTCTTTGCAGCATCCTCACCGTAATTCCAGGGAACCCGGTAAGAGGAGGATCCATGCAACCTTGAATGAGATGAGAATAGGCCGAATGCCACCCACCGCTGGTAGATTTCAGGCGGAGGATGTCCCTTTGGTGCGTGACGATCCTTAAGCACCACTTCGAGGTAGTATCATTGCCTGCGTACGCACCTCGAAACCGCCAATGTCATGGGATGCATAACCGAAGCCCGACAAAGTAAGGGAAATGGCACCGCGCAACGCTTCCGCCATAGCTTCCCATGTTGACTCGCAGTCTCCTCCCCAGTGTACTGGAAACCTGTGGTTTTGTCAGCTATTTCCCCGGAACACAAGGGCCGAGATTTAAACCTTTGGCCACCAGTCGCCGAGGAGCGGGCGAACAGAACAGCTTCGCCCTCTCCGAACCGCTTTTGAAGCAGATCAAAGACCATTTCATTGTATATCACCGCATAGGTATTGTGCATACGCATTGGATCCGATCCGTCATGGAAGACAACATTTGCGTGAGGGATGCGCTCACCAAAATCGGTCTGGGCAGCTATCAGACGAGAAATCCCGCATGCGATATGTACGTCCTTCCCACCTTAAATGCGTCGACGCCCAAGTCAAGCAGGGCTGACAACTTATCGATATACCACTTGCGGGCTGCGGGGTTAGTGACGTCCACAACGGCCAGCCCTAGGCTCGAGAGAGCAAATCAATATTATAATTCGAGTCGGATTGCGCATGTCGCGTACCTGGTTGCCAGAGGTCCCATCTGCTCGAAATCAGATATCAATCACTTGGGAACCTGAGAAAAAAGACTTACTGCCAGGGAGTACCGTCCGTCCTTTTGATAAAAAAGCCACCCTCTACGCCCTCCTTGAAGATTGGAGACAGCTGGGAGATGTAGGGGTTGACTAGAGGAGAGCTCGTTATCGAAATTGAAGAAATTGAAGAAATTACCTACTCCAGGCGCAAATCTTCACCCCGTACTTTTCCTTGATCTCTGCGAGATACCTCTTGGGATCAGGAAAGTTTTCGGGATCGAAAGTGAACGAGCACCTGATTGTGGATAGATGAGTAAGTCTCCAATGGTGTCAATACCAGATAGCTAACCATTCATATTGCTTCATCCAGAAACAATCCAAATGGAAGACGCGGACTGGACAGTTTCTTTCTTGCATCCCTTGCAGGAAGCCAGATACCGTGTCGCTCGAATAAGAGGTCAGGAACGATGTTGAGAGCCACAATCCATAGGTCCAGCTCGGCAGAAGGCTACATTCACACGTTTTGAACTCTTGCCCAGATCGCAAGAAGTATAGTACTTACGCAGGACGACCAGTCATCCGGGTGTATTTCTCCAGAATCTAGCAAGGGTTAGGATGTCGATTTTCGCCTGCCTTTAAAACAAGAACGGCCGAACGTACTTCGAGAGGTGACTCTCCATAGATGAGGAAGTACTCTAGACTACTGCTTGCCACCGAGACTCCGACTCGGCTGACCTTCTCGGAGCCAACTTCCACCTCGACTTCGCCGGGATGGTTGATAAAAACACCGTAATTACGGTTGGTGATGTAGAATGGGATACATTTGTATGCCTGATCACTGGACGTTCCACCATCCTGATTCCATATCTTGACGGTTTGGCCTAATGCCAACGCGCAAGTCATAAGACACATCGGAATAATCAAGGCGGGGATTACTCACCATTTTTAATGAGCGCCGTGAATTGTTCACCGAAACCATAAATGAGCTCTCCAGGGGATATGTTGAGTTCCGAATTGATGTATCGAACAACGGGAGGCAATGGCGTTGGGTTGGGGTTCGAAGCGGGATCATTGGTGAGGCATGAAGTGTTTGAAGCTGATCCCAAGGTCCATTTCGAAGGTACATCGAACAAACCCTGGTGCTTCTCCCCAGCGAATGTGAGAGTGCGTTTCGGTGACTTGAATGTGATGGTGTAAGGGTGCTCAGTGATCTCTGCCGTCAATCCACCAGTGGAAAGAGACAGCTTGGATACATCCCTTTTGATCGAAACATCGGGGATGGGATTGGCGTCCGGGAAAAGAGGAATGTTTGGTGATGGCTCGACGTGAGAGAAGTGGTCGATCTTGACTCCAACGACACCTTGCGTAGGAGAATGAACTCGAACGCTCAAAACCGGTCCTGCTGTTACGTTAGCCACCAGTCGAACGAGTGCTTGTCGCAAGGACAGACCTCCAAGGGTGTCTCCGCGATGTCTAACGGGCCGGGTCGAGACTTGGAGGTTGTATCCGGCCTCATCACTTGTTGCCTGGACTACTTGGAGTCCGTAGTAGGGCTTGACGCTGTTTTTCAAAAGCCAGAAGCCGTCGGTGAACTTCATTGGGTGGGTCTTTCGAGACAGATAGATTCCGCGACGATGTTCTTATATTGGTCAGGATCGACGGTCCGCGACGCCCGTAGCATACCTGATAAACTTGGGGGTATGGTATGTAGTGCGCCTCGGCTGTTTTTCGGACCGCGCCGGTAATGCCAGAGTTATCCCGGCGAGAGGTCTCGGGCTTTATGCGATGCATTATTTCTGCATTGTTCAACCTCTATGTTTCAAATCTATGATGATCATTGCTTGCTCGCAAAAACATGGATCTTGCTTTTGGAATTCGAGTCATTGAGAGGATAGAATTCCTGTACCAGATAGTGTACAAGTCGAGTGAGGAACGGGAATACTGGTGATGTAGTAAGCGTCATGGGAGATTTGGATAACTTTACCACATGAATGATGTCAGAGACTTTAAGCTCTAAGTTTTGCACGAGTAGTTAGGGCTGAACCATCCCATTCTTTGAACTCCTGAGCAAGAAGTAACGAGATCATGATGACTGGAGAAGATCCTACGAGGGTTCTGTCTAGTTTTCAACTGTCGGATTTGTTCCACTTGGCAAATTGTGCATCCAGGGCTCCTTCAGCCCCCTGAGTCTTTCAGAGCGATCTTGACGTCAAGGGCTCAATTCTCAAAGACGCCTTCGTCATCTGAGAGACCTTATCCATCCGTATATAGATCAATGAGCCAAGGTCCACATCGCCACGTACTTGATCCTCGAGCAATCGCATCCTTCTACATAATTCCCAATATACATCAGGCATTTTTCTACTCCCTTTGTTTATTCATCTCCCCTCTGCGCCACCCGTCCCCAACACACTCCAGATCCTATCCTCAACCTCCCTCACCACCGCCGCCTTCGTATTCAAACTCGTCATGAAATACGCCACGTTCCCGAGTGTCCTGTAATGCACCGAATACGGCGCACCGCCCGGTGCACCCGTCGCCAGCGCATGCTCCGCGTCCTCTCGCAGATGCATATATTTAAGCGGTTCAAACACGTTCTGCGCCGCATGCGAAGTATAATCTAATCCCCAACATCAACCGGGGTGGATTAAACAAATGAAAAGAACCACCAACTCACCCTTTGTTTTATCAGCAACCTTGATCGCCAACACACACCCAAGCGCCATGACCTCCTCCACCCTCTCCGCCTCCGACAACCTCCTCACAAACTCCGGGTCCCAAAAACTCCAAACCGACTCCTTCCTCTCTATTTCTCCCTCCACGACCCCCCACTTCTCCCTCGCCTCCCTCCACTCCCCACTCCCCGCAAGCCTCCCAATCTCCTTCAACGTCTCAGCCGCAACTTCGCACCCAACCGCATGCGCACTATACGAATGACCATGCAACAGCGCCTTCTCCTTCCCCTCTCCCCAAAACGCCTTGAAAATCCCCTCCCGCGCCAGCGTCACCGCGAGCGGAACAAGTCCGCCCGTCAGCACTTTCGCATTCACCGCAATATCCGGGAGAGCACCCAAGACTGGGCCGGTGCTCTCCACGCCAATCCGATAGAGGCCCACAAACACCTCGTCATAGACGACTGGAAGGCCCTTCCATTCCTCGCGTTCCTTACCCTCGCCCTGCACACCGCACAACCCAAGCTCCTCCCTTCCGCTCCTCACAACGTCCACCAAAACACGCTGGAACAGCGGATCGACAAACTTCATCCCTCCAGCGCCCATGACAAGAGGCTCAATAACCAACGCAGCCAACCGCGGCCCACCCACCCTTCTCCTCTTTTCCTCCAGCTCCCTCAACGTCCTCTCCACATACTCCTTATACACCCTCTCCAACTTTGTCCCCACTCTCGCCTGCACACCATACACCCCGTCCACACTCTCAAACCCATACCACCCCTCTTCCTCTCCTTGCATCCCCGACGGGACCCTAACTCGCAGCTTCCCATCCACAAACGCCACAGTGGGCGGGTCAACCCACACACCCCTGCCCTCATGCCACTCACACGTATACACCCCCGTCTTCTCACACGCATCCATCGCACCAATGGTATCACCATGATACGACCCCGTCAAGCCCAGGACCCCCAGCCTTTCACCAGTAGTCGGGGGCATCCTCTTCGTCCACGCCCGCAACGCCATCTTGATCGCCACCTCCATCCCTGTACTTCCGTTATCCGAGATAAAGACCCTGTGAGCCCACCCCTTGCCAGGACCGCGCAGCAAGGCCTCGGTAAGGTGGAGGGCGGGGAGATGGATCGCGCCGGGGAACATGACGTGTCCGTATCGTCCCGCGGCGCGTGCAGCAGCGAGAGTAGTGTTGGTATGTGCGTGGCCAAAAGTCTGTGTCCACCAGGAGGCCGACGAGTCGAGCTGGGGACTGAGCAAGGACGCCGTGGGCGAGGGGGGTTTTTTAGTGTAGATGCTGAAAAAGTCGGACGAGGCGCTATCGATGACGTTGACGTCTGCCTCGGACTGAAAGTGAGCGTGCTGGACGAATGGCCACCAGACAGAGTCGAGGGTGCGTCGGGGCATGGAGTCGAGCTCGGCAAGGCGGGACGTGTGGGCGTTGTCAAGGTGGTTGACGGTATCAAGGGCATTGGTGAGTCGGTCGTAGTAGGCGTCTGTGGATTTGAAGTTTTCGTCGGGGCTAGACGAGGTGAGAGGCGGTTTTTCAAAGGACGCGACCCAAACGTTGCGTTCTGCAAAGTATTGTTCGAGGTATTCTTCGTTGCGATAGTAGGGATCGCGAAAGAGGAGGACGGCATCGACAATGTAACCACGGAGGAGGAGGGCTTCGTATGCGGCGATGGTGGTGGAGATGCCGCCGAGTTTTGCATCACCGATAAGGATGGTGGGTAGAAAGAGGGGACGGTACGCCTCTGCCTGAGTTGTGCCCGAGAGGGTGGGACTGTGCACACCTGAAAGGGTAAGGTGGAGCGGCGAGACGGAAGAGACGAAACATACCGCCCGCCGTCTCGACATAGAGATGGGCTGGATCGGGGCTGGCATTTGCAGTGCGGCGGACGTAGCTGGCTATGGCGTTGACAAGCGTGTCGTCGTCGATCTGGGGAGGTCAGCGAGGAGCAAAGGAGACGGGGTTGGTCGTACTGGAGGGCGGTCGGACAGCTGTGCAGCGAGATGGGGGCTGACTGGGTGGTCGTACTGGTAGAGACACTCTGTGACGACGCGAGCATGGCGGCGTACGTGACTGTGGAGATGAGACGTGATGGCCAGAAACGGCGATGCCAGAAACGACTCACGCGGTGTCTGCGTCGGCGAGAGGGCCGGTGCTGACTGGTTTGAGGTAGTAGACGCGGTTGGTGCGCGCAGACGCACGGACCAGCGCGGTCGTGAGGACGGTCTTGCCGACGTCGGTGTTTGCGCCAAAGACGTGGTGCGCGCGAAGATGGCGGAAAAGAAGGGACATGGATCACGTGGAGCTGATGTGGGGCGTGGTCATGGGGTACACGTGGTCACGTGGCATCGAGCACCCCCGCTCCCAAACCACGATGGAGCCCAGAACACCGTCGCGCAGGACGCGTGCTCGCTCTGAAGCCAAGACGCCGCTGACGCCGTCGCTCGTCAACGCCGTCGCCAACGTCTCGCTCGTCAACGCCGTCGCCAACGTCTCGCTCGTCAACGCCGTCGCCAACGTCTCGCTCGTCAACTCCATCGCCAACGTCTCGCTCGTCAACGCCATCGCCAACGTCTCGCTCAACCCTTTTGTCGCCGCCTCTCGCCCCTCGTCGCCCATCAAGCGCACCACTTCTGCCTCCATCCCCCTCTCCGACGCCCTCCAGCGCCAGGCAGGCGCAGGCGTCATTCGCAAGGGCGGCGTCGAAAGCAGGCTCGACGTCGTCACCCGCGACTACGTCCCCCAACTCAAACGCTCACGCTCCACTCCCGCCTCTGCCCATCGCGATCGTTTCATCACAAACAGAGACAACGACTCCGACGTCGCTGCCACTCTCGAGCAGATGCATCTCAATCCAAAGTCTGCCTCTCCAGGCCACACCGCCCGTCTCGTCGCCGCCACCGGTGTCCCTCTCAACCGCCGCATCCTCGGCTACCACGAGCAGCCCCCTGCCGCCTCCTCTTCCTCGGACTCTGTCCTCGCCCAGCACCGCGAATTCGCACGCCCACTCTATGCCCAGCGTGTCGCCTCTATCCCCAACTCCATCGGTGCCACAAGGTCCCGTAAAATTCCAACCCAGCCCGAACGCGTTCTCGATGCACCTGGCCTAGTAGACGATTTCTACCTCAACCTCCTCGCTTGGTCCGCCGCAAACGCTGTCGCAGTCGCTCTCGAGGCCTCCACCTACATCTGGAAAGCCGACACTGGCGTCGTCACCCAGCTCGCCGACGCCCCCGAGGGCACATACGTCTCCAGCGTCGACTTTTCCAACGACGGCGCCTTCCTCGGTGTCGGTCTCGGCACCGGAGATGTCGAGCTCTGGGACGTGGAAGCCGGCCAAAAGCTCCGCACCATGTCTGGCCACCAAGGCCAGGTCGCCACCCTCTCATGGCACCAGCACATCCTCACTTCTGGCTGTGGTGACGGCAGCATCTGGCACCACGATGTCCGCGTCCCCAGACACAAGGTCATGGAGCTCCTCGGCCACACCGGCGAAGTCTGCGGTCTCAAATGGCGCTCCGACGGCGAGCTCCTCGCCAGCGGCGGCAACGACAACGTCGTCAATATCTGGGACGGACGCCTGGGCAACGTCGTAGAAGGCGCCCGTGGCAGTGCCAAATGGACAAAACGAAATCACACCGCAGCCGTCAAAGTATGTCCATTCACACATTTCTACTTTTCATCCTAACCTTGCCCTAGGCAATTGCCTGGTGTCCCTGGCAGTCTTCCCTCCTCGCATCAGGCGGCGGTACAAACGACGCTACCATCAACGTCTGGAACACCACCACCGGCGCACGTCTTCATTCTCTCAAAACTCCCTCTCAGATCACCTCTCTCCTATGGGCACCTGCCAAGAAGGAGATTCTCTCAACACATGGGTTCCCCACCAACGCAGTCATGGTGCATGCATACCCATCCATGGAACGCGTCGCAGAGATCCGCGACGCACATGACGCGAGAGTGCTCTTTAGCTGTCTCTCGCCAAGTGGCGAGGTCGTATGCACAGGCGCTGGAGACGAGAACCTCAAGTTTTGGCGGATCTGGGACTCGAGTGAAGAAAAGGCAAGAAAGAAAAAGATCGTGTCGGACGTTGGTGGAGGTAGAATCAATTCAACGAAAGAAGGGATCTTGAGCATTAGGTAGTGGTATCCTGTTTTCTTCACTGATACAATATTTATACATGGACTGTTAGTTTACATGGTCACCATGCATGATGTCCTCCGCTGACCAGGATACTGAAAGGGGGTTAGGAACCTCGGGTGCAAAAAACATGGTACGTACTCGCTGCCGGTACAAAAGCTTGACGCGTCGCTCGCGAGCCAGGCAACGACGCCGCGCAACTCGTCAGGGCGTCCAATACGTCCCATGGGATTGAGGTTGGACCACTTTTCGAGGAGATGAGGCTGGGCATCGAGGTATGCAGCAGTCATCCTGTGTCCCCGGTCAATAACTTGATAGACCCGTCAATCGATCACAAACTTGGTGTATATATGCCCTGGTGAGATGGAGTTGACTCTGATACCTTCGCGGCCCAACTCGCAAGCCATACTACGCGCCATCTGCAACACCGCCGACTTGCTCGAGTTGTACGACACCCACGCATGATCCTAACACGTCCTCAGCTTATAAATCCTTCATTGCGACACACGCACCTTATTCGTGATACTCCCCGACATGCTCGCAATCAAAACAATACTCCCGCCATTCCCAAACCTCCTCATCTGCCTTCCCGCCGCCTGCGCAGTCCACAGAACGCCATCCACATTGACCCCATAAACATCCCTAAACTGCGCCGCCGGGTACTCCAGACAATCCGTGTGCGCCTTCAACACCCCCGCCGCCGCAACACACACATCCATCCTCCCCTCCCTGTCCCCAATCTCCCCCGCCCGCGCCCACATGCCCCTCTGGTCCCTCACATCCGCACACACGTACTCCTTCCGCCCCCCCGGCCCGAGCCCCGCCGCATACGCCCGCGTCTTCAGGAACTCGTCCGAGGGTTCCGCGGGCAGGTCCAGGCAGTATACGGCGCGTGCGCCCGCTTCCGAGAGCGCGAGCGCCATTTCGAGCCCGAGACCCCTGTTTGCGCCCGAGACGAGGCACACGCGGTCCGAGAGCGAGAACTCGTCGAAGAGGGTGCGGCGCGGGGTGCAAGTTGGGTCGAGGGCCGCGGCCACGCCGATTGGGGTGAGGAGAGGGCGGGAGAGGGAGAGGCGTCGGTGGAGGCGCGGGGTGGCCAGGCGAGGGAGAACAGTGCGAAGAGGGGACAACATGATGACAATGTGGGAAGCACTGCATGCGCAGTCTTATACCTGCCGACCTTGTGACCTTTGAGGTAGAAGCATCTTGAAGCCATGGGAAGCCCTTTGGAAGCCATGGGAAGCCTTTTGGAAGCCATGGGAAGCCCTTATTCCCACTATCCAGCCGCCCTAACATGCGCAGAACCAAGGAAAGATAAGTACATACAGATCGATCGGCCTTCATGTATGTTCGGGCTACGCACAGTTCGGCCCAAGGAGGCATGGACTGGTTGGAGGCAGAGGAGACCACGGGGGTGCTTGGCATGAGCAAAGATTCTGCATGAATTGATCAAGTCAAAACTGGACCCGCGCACAATTAAGACACGCCTGGTAGGGATACGCGAAAAGTGGCTATCAACTATTTGATCAGGGTGGCAGATCGATTGTGACGTAATTTTCAGAGGATCTGGACACTGAGCGTTGACAATCATCAAGCTGGACGACGAAGAGCGTACGCAAGGCCATGCCGCGTGTCGAGACTAAGCTATCAACGCTCTTTCCTCAGGACAGTGTCGTTGCACCACCCGGTTTCGAGACAAGTAGTGTATAGAGCACAAAGCCTCCTACAACAACATGGGTTTTCTATCTTTCTCACTAACCTCCCTCTTCCCACTCGTTCTTTGCTTTGAGAGAGAATTCTCCGAATATCTTGGGACGTGGTACTACTTTTGGATCAGCGGCTGCCTGGATTGCAGCGTCAACACCCAAGGGAGCCAATGGCGAGCTGGACTGAGTCATTGGCGACTGTAACACAGCAGTGGTTGTCCGCACGAGGCGACTCATGCATATATATACCATCAGACGGTAGAACTTTTTGTCAAGTGTTGTTCCAAAGTTCAAGGTTCGATGGAGTTGAAGAAGATTACGGATAGCGTTACTTCTGACAGGACATGCGGCGACAGCTCATACGCTACTGCAATCAGCCATCCACCAATTGTCAACCGAACTCGACTTTGACTCGTTGCCCAAGTATATATACAGCGGTAAAATTGTCGCACATCACCATGCTTGGAATCCCCCACTAACAAATATACTAACAAAAGTCAACATCAGATCGAATAGAACGTCGATAAACGCCACTCACTTGCTTCCGGTACAGAAACTCGATGCATCGCTCGCCAACCACGCAACAACGCCTCGAAGCTCATCTGGTCGACCAATTCGGCCTAATGGAGCCAAATCAGACCACCTCTTCAACGTCCCTGGCTGTTTGAGGAATCCCTCTGTCATTCTAATAGTCCATGGATATCAGCACAAGTCCAAATACTTGTGTTAAAAATGCACAAACGGAGTGCCAATGTATCCCGGAGAGATTGAATTCACGCGGATCCCTTTGCTCCCAAACTCACATGCCATGCTTCTAGTCATTTGAAGTACGGCCGACTTGCTCGCACCATATGCAATTGTGTCGTCTTCCTGTACACGTTCAATTGGAATCTCATCTATCATCTGATTCAAGGGCTCACTTTCAGGTTGTAGTGTCCAGCAATCGACGATATCATGATGATACTCCCTGGATTACCGAATCGAAGCATCTGCTGTGCCGCAGCTTGCGCCGTGAAAAGTGACCCATTCACATTAGTATCAATGACCTTGGTAACATCAACCTCTTCTTACTAGCTCCAGAAAACCACCGACATACCTCTTGATAGGCACCCTCAGGTAACGTCACGGCTTTCTCCATTACCTTAGGAACAATACCTGCGGCCGTAACACACACATCCATCCTTCCCTCCTTGTCTCCAACGACTTTCACTTTGTCCCACATACCCTTCTGGTCTCGCACATCCGCCGACACGTACTCCAACCGGCCACCTATCTTCTGCACAAAATACTCAGTACTCTTCCACTCCTTCGACGGCTCTGAAGGCAAATCAAAACAATAAATCGCGCGCGCTCCTAATTCGCAGAATGCGAGAGCCATCTCGAGGCCAAGACCACGGTTTCCACCAGATACGATTCCCACTCGATCTTTGAGAGAGAATTCTTCGAATATCTTGGGACGTGGTACTACTTTTGGATCAGCGGCTGCCTGGATTGCAGCGTTAACGCCTAAGGGAGCCAATGGCGAGCTGGATTCAGTCATCGGCGACTGTAACACGGCAGTGGCTGTCCGAAACATGCGGCGACATGACCTCGTACGCAGAGAGTTCAGCAGTACTGGGGCAGTGATACTGTAAAGATTTCTCAGAGGCAACATGAGAACAGGCAGGTCCTGGATTCAAACCATGCATTTCTTTTGTGGCTAATTCAATCATCTTGTGACTTCTCTCTTCATGCCAAAAATGACAGGAGAATGTTTGCTCATCATATATTCCTTGGGAAAACGTACACATACGCGGCTAATAATACACAACTTGGAACACTTTGTGGGAAAAAGAAGTGATGTTCACGAGAGTTTGGGTGTACGAATAAGCCAAGATACAATCCTGGCATTCATTGCGCGGAAGAGGTGAGCACCGCGCCAGTTCGGAAAAACCTTGCCGTTCCATTGATTTACCACCTTAGTGATCTTGTCATTTTCATCAAGGTCAACGATGATAATGGAATCAACCATCTAGGAGCTGAGAAAAGTGATGATGAATGATTTGAATTGAAAGAACACACCTTTTTCCGTTTCAGAAAGCGGTAGGAATATTCCTGCAACAGAGAAAAAACGAGTCGATTAGGTGAATGTGTCGACGACATAACCCGCATTGATAATGTCTTGGATTCCGAGTATATTTTGGACTGCGTAAATGAGTGAAAGAGAATGGGAACAGTTTCGGCAACATACCCTGGCAAACCACTGTGACAATATTCAATGTGAGAGACAGACTTTGTTGCCATTATCAACGTACTTGAGCTGCGTACTCGTTGTATCCTCTACATAGCGATACGGGATCCTGGACACAATTTTGTGGAAAGAAGTAACAAGGGGAGAAATGCATACTTCAAAGACAGCATCAGGACTCCATGTCCTTTCGAAAATTTCTACAGTCGGCCGGCACTCGTATAGTTCTCGTAGATCATTCAAGACCCTCTGGTGTTCTGGCTTCAGCTGCCTGTGATTCTCGCCATAGTCCTGACTGCTTCTCCGGCGCTTTAAAGGAGACTGATTGTCGAGCTTAGCACCCGAATAGTGGGCTCCTCCAGCAACAGATTCTACCAAAGCGGAGGTGTGGATAGGAAGAAGGGGAGGATGATGATAAGTTAAAGTGGGCGGGGAGGGAGACCTTGGAGGATTGGATGTGGCGGAGCCTCGTGAAAGTGTGCGCCGATGCTTTGACATGGCTGTAAGATGAGCAATGCTGTGACGTAATATGAAGTCATCCTCCAGCACAACAAACAACAAATGCGAGATCGCATCGGGAATCTTTCGCAAATTATATAGGTAGCGCGTGAACAATACCATAACCCTCATCGTACAAGTAAAGATTCTAGTTCCCATTAGTCCCTTGCCATAACCCGTATCTTTTTCCCGGCGTCGTTTGCCATAAGCGAATCGTCCCTTTACGACACGCTCAGTCAGTAAAGATTCAGGAACGAGACGTCTAAGTTCTCACCGTCCTCTGAAAAACATTGCAATTCAAAGAAGGCAAGATCAGAGCGTGTAGGACAAGATAAGTATGTAGAATAAGGCTTACCACTTCCACTAGCGTACATCTCACCATCAGGACTGAACTCCACACAATGCACGGGACCATGATGCCCCTTCAGCACTTCGCGCTCCTCACCATCTATGCCATGGACGCGTACCCACTCGTCTCCAGAATTTCCGGTCACAAATCGGTCTTTGAGAAGGGGGTGGATGGAGGCGGAGGATGGAGAATAAGGCAAGGTGAGAGTGTGCACAGCGTTTCCATTCGGCAAGCCTGGTATGAACGCGACGTTGTTGCCAGACGTAACAACAAGGCGCTGGGTTGGCGCCGACCACTCCATCGACGTGATGGGGCCGGGGAACGTAAGAGAAGTCGTCAAATTTCGTGTACGGAGATCCCACCACCTAGCCATGATCTGAGTCAGGATTTAGTATGTGTACGGTAAGCACGCACTTGATTTTGCCATCTTCGCCAGCGGTGACTCCAGTGTGATCCCCGATCCAAACGACACTCTTCACCGTTCCATCATGAGACAGTACGCCCGAGTCGTACAAGAATTCCGGCTCTGCATCTGGGCGAGTAAGGTCAAATATCCTAACCTTCTTCTCTTGGCCACCAGTTAAGACATGTGAAGCTGTCGGCGAGAGGGCGACAGTCCGGACAATGTGATTGTGGGGAAAAGAGTGTATCGCTGATCCTGTATATGTATCCCAGATCTTCCTGAGCAGGTCAAAAAATCATTGAGATTTGGAATTCGGGTTGAAGTTCATTTTTGACATACGCCGTGAAATCTGCGCTACCTGTAGCCGCCCGAGACGCATCGAGTGAGAGCTTAGTGCTCCAAACGGCACCCTTGTGGCCGAGAAAGGTACCGATCCAGTCTCCAGTCCATTCCCTCAACATCGGATTTCCATCCTTACAACTGGAGACGAGTAGATAGGTACCATCGTCTTGGATACCTGAAAATGAAAGGTGGGTGACGGGTCGTGTGTGGCCTGGTGCCACAAGAGGTGTGGACTTCTGGTTCATTGACATTAAATCGTACTAAAAGCGGAGTTCGTCGTGATGCAGGCGCGCCGCGCACTGGGCTGGAGGAGAAGAGAGCACGGGATCAGCTGGTGGTTGTATTCTCCACATACAGTTTCCTTTTCGAGCAATCACTTTGCACCTCTTTGTCTCTCATCCATCTCTCATCTCTCGTTATCTCCAAAAATGAAGGTAAGAGCTCAGTTGACAAGTCATCGCACCTTTGATAACCTTGACACTCTCAGTCAAATGTTCCGCGCAATGGGCTAATCCTAATTACGCAGTTATACATACATGTATCCACATTCATCCATTGATACATATCGAAACGGCTAGAAGCTTAAGGGAGTTCGGAAATTTCGTCATCTCACGCGCTCGCCGATGCGGACCTTTTGACATATTTTGTTTCCAAGATCAGTGGCCGGAGGACTCAGGGCACCCGCTGTGGAATTCTTAGCTTTGAAATTACTCGCTGTTAACTCAATGGAGACTCCTTCAGTAGTCCTCTACCTGAGGCCTCATGACATCAAAAACATTGGTGGCTTGCCATAGGTCTAGAAGGATTTGGAAATTCCAAACTTCTTCGAGGCCCGAATTTTCTTGGCTCTAAAGGTGACCATTTCAATATCGGCAGATCTCGATATCTGTCCCAACGTTGATGCTCGAATAAAATATATCAGGCCCCTTCGGAAAAGTTCGGGAACTTCGGCTGGATCAAAGAAGCATAATCATACTAGAAAAGCAATGGGAGCAAAGAGTCGAAACTTCGAACCCACCTATTGATTATTGAAACAGCTGAAACGGGTGTGGAGGTCAATCAAAAATTAGTCAAGCGAGCGCTTGACTACGCTTGACTGCACTTAAGCGTAAATTGATCTGGGATGAAGGCTGATGAAGGGCTATCAAAGGCTTCAAATTGATGGGATCTATGAAGACTACGGGCTATCTGAAGGATTTTGAGTCTTGTCGTGATTGCTAAAAATGAGATTAGGTCCTCATCAGTCGGCATATCGGCGGAAACCATGTTTAGAATTTCTGGTCCCGTTCTAGATCATCACGGAAAGGTGTCCATTTAGCTCGCAAGAATATATAGGAATGGGAGGCTCAACAGCACAAGTTTGGTGGTAGAACAAAAAACTCTTTTGGAAATGAAGACCTTGATGATATCAGATGATATCAGCGACAAGAATACCTCGGCATTATGGCGAATTACAATTCAAACTCCGATATCCTCGGATGTAAGAAATTGCGCCATCCTGCCAAGAAATTACTACAACTGTGCTAATACGGCGCCCCCATCAACCGAGAGAAAAACAATGTGGCGCGTTAGAAATACACAACCTTTAACTAGGCACCTTCAACTTCTCAATCATCGTGATTTACCAACAGACGCTGAAGCTGGGGGCCGTTCATCCTCCACACGGCTTCGAGTTCCTATAAAAGCGTGCAACCTCTTCTTCTTCGTCCGGCTCTACCATGCCTTTCCTTTCGTCGGCCAAGAAGGTTGGTAAACGGATCATTGGATACCCAGAAGAAATCGTCCCTGTTGTGTCTGTGAAGGAATGGGTGTCCGACCAGGCTTCCAGCCCCAAACAACGCGTAAGTGTATAGTGGACTTTGTTTTGTGGTCAGCGTTGCTTACACTCTTCATAGTTGGTAGACTATCTGGTTAGCTTGTTTCCGGTTCTGCAATGGATCACGCGGTACAGTCAGTATAACTTGCTGTGGCCCTCCCAAAAGATGATTAAAGCATCTATTATAGACTTTCAGTGGATGACGGGCGATTTAATCGCCGGTTTGACCGTCGGAATAGTCCTCGTCCCACAGGGCATGTCGTATGCTACAGTGCGCTTCTTCAGCTGTCGCAATCCGTCGATAATCTTTGACTGACTACAATGACATCCTTAGATTGCTACCCTTCCTCCGGAGTATGGCCTTTACTCATCCTTTGTTGGCGTCGCAATTTACTGGGTAAGGGAACCGGTTGTTCATCTTGCCTTCGACAACTGACTTTGTATGCAGCTTTTCGCGACGTCCAAGGATGTGTCGATTGGCCCTGTCGCTGTCATGTCCCTCACTGTATCACAAGTTATCAAGCACGTTCAAGCTGCGCACCCGGATGAGTGGTCTGGGCCGACTATCGCGAGCACACTTGCGTTGATTACCGGCTTCATCGTCCTTGGCATCGGTCTCCTCAGGATCGGCTGGCTCGTAGAATTTATTCCTCTCCCTGCCGTCAGCGGATTCATGACCGGCTCAGCCATCAACATTGCAGCTGGTCAAGTTCCTGGACTAATGGGAATAACTGGATTTGAGTATGTTGACTGTCATGAATGTTATATCTGTCGACTTACCACTTCGTTCAGTACACGCGCTGCAACGTACCACGTCATCATCAACACTCTCAAGGGACTCCCAAGAACCCGACTCGACGCTGCATGGGGCTTGACTGGTTTAGTTACCCTTTATGCCATTCGCATGTTATGCGACTTTTTGTCAAGGCGATACCCTCGTAAAGGCAAGGTTTCCTTCCTTTGCCTTTGCCTCCTAGGATTCTAAGCCATATTTTGTTTGGCAGCTCGCTGGTTCTTCTTCATAAGTGTCATGAGAAATGCTTTCGTCATTCTAGTCCTCACCGTCGCTGCGTGGCTGTACACACGACACAGAAAATCTGCCTCGGGAAAATTTCCAATCAAAATTTTGCAGACAGTTCCTGCTGGTTTCAAACACATGGGGACACCATCTATGGAACGCAAACTACTCACTGCGCTAGCTCCCGAACTCCCTGTATCAACCATCATTCTTCTTTTGGAACACATTGCTATTTCGAAATGTATGACATTCACGTTATGATCCGTTCTCTGTGTTAATCTAGGTCATCACTAGCGTTTGGTCGTTTAAATGGATATAAAATCAACCCCAACCAAGAGCTCATTGCTATCGGCGTTACGAACACAGTTGGCTCTTGCTTCGGAGCATACCCTGCTACTGGTTCTTTCTCTCGCTCTGCATTAAAGGCCAAGTCTGGTGTTCGTACCCCGGCCGCGGGTGTCGTCACCGGCATTATCGTAATAGTTGCACTATATGGACTAACTCCTGCCTTTTTCTGGATTCCAACTGCTGGCCTGTCCGCCGTCATTATTCATGCTGTCGCCGATCTCGTTGCATCCCCGTCTCAGGTAGTTTCAAACGTTAAAAACTTTCTGCTGGCTTAACGCTTACGATGACACTCTATAGGTATACTCGTTCTGGCGTGTTTCCCCGTTGGAATTCTTTATTTGGGTGGCCTCTGTGATCATCACGATTTTTTCATCCATCGAGAACGGCATTTACACCGCGATTTGTGTATCCCTCGTACTTCTTCTAATCCGACTCGCCCATCCGCGAGGCTCCTTCATGGGTAGAGTTAATGTCACTACAAACTCTCTCGACTCCAAAGCCGTCGAGACCCATGAGGTCTTCGTCCCGTATAGCAAGAAGAATGTCAACCCTCATCTTCAAATTGAGCCTCCTCTGCCTGGCGTGATCGTTTACCGTTTCGAGGAGAGTTACTTGTATCCTAACTGCTCCCTCGTCAACGACGCTCTTGTTGACTATGTTAGAGAAAATCTACGCCGAGGAAAAGACATGAGCAACGTCCGTCCCGGTGACCGCCCATGGAATGATCCTGGACCCAGGCACGCCAGTATATCGGAACAGGAGGAAAATACCAAAAAACCGGATCTCCATGCTATTGTCCTGGACTTCTCTCAAGTGTATGTTCCCATTGCATCTGGCTTCCCTCACAAAATGATTTACTTTGTGTATAGGTCTCACATTGACACCACTGCTGTCCAATCGCTTATAGATACGCGTTCTACAGTGGAAAAATGGGCTGATCACCCTGTCGAGGTCAGAAGTTTCTTAGCTTCTTGAGTGCCCAGCCTAACTCCAGCCTGTCCAGTTCCATTTTGCAACCGTTCTCTCCCCATGGATACGTCGTGCCCTAAT
This sequence comes from Termitomyces sp. T123_Mx157, assembly GCA_018849495.1. Taxonomy (NCBI): domain Eukaryota; kingdom Fungi; phylum Basidiomycota; class Agaricomycetes; order Agaricales; family Lyophyllaceae; genus Termitomyces; species Termitomyces sp. T123_Mx157. The sequence goes on along the minus strand of JABFYK010058196.1, from coordinate 111,255 downwards.
AGCAGGAGGATTCGGTCTCGGAATATCCTCTTCTGGGATACTTCCTGACCTTGCTTCTGTCGTTTCTTACGGCGAGAACACCACCGACTTTATTGCTACTCAGGATGTCGCTAAGGCGCACGACCTGGAAAGTGGTAGCGTTAAGAAGTCTCATAATGAGTCAGATTCGCAGTCAGATTCTTTAGAGCCCATCATCTCGCAAGACACCCCGTTTTTCCACATAGATCTGGTATCGGCTGTCCGTGCAGCGGAAAGCGGGATTGGGCGTTCTATTCCTTACTGATTGTATTTCTCGATTGAATACATATTGTTACAAATATAATATGGAACTACTTTCGGTGCCTTTGCCCGTGTTGCCCTGCCGGATGGACCTCACTACACTGTATACATGCCTTGAAGAAACGTCTCAAGGCCCAAATACCGATCGTTTTCTATGAACAGCACTTCACTGTCATGGAAATATACATAATCTTAGGAGTTTGCAAGTCTATGGTCTATCAGCCTTGATGGATGATGCTCGGCGCGGAACGTGAGGAATTAAAGTTCGTTCGAGACGTTTGCACTGTGCAACAACGACGGAATCAGCTGATTGCAATGTACCAGTCAAAGCACTGTTGATCGGAACCATAGCATGATAAAATTTGGACATCTTATACTGCCTACACGTCGCACTTTCTCTTCTTGTCGCGTTGCACTTTCAGGCCACAATAAAGTATGGCTGTTTAACGACACCTCAGATAACGCTACTAAAACTGATTTGCGACTCGAAGTGGTCAAAAATCAAACAGAAGAAAGGCGCAAATGATGCCCAAAAGAGTGTCATTTTTGGAAAGGCCGCTAGAGTCAGTGTCTCTTGGAGTGCATGTAGTTGTATAGTCATGATGACGTTGTCTCTTTTTAGGATATAGTACTAGCCGCCCGACGTATTCGTTTTTACTTTCCGTGTCAGTCGACGACTGACAGCTTCGACAGAGGGAGGAAGCACTGACCCACTCAAAAATGTGCAACTTGCTACTGTGCTCAAGCGTGCGAAGGATATGAATGTGCCAAAGGAGAATATTGAAAAGGCTCTGGCCAAGGTCCGTCCTGTTCTATAGAGCATCTCGGATTTGTTGACATTCATGTTGACCCAAAAATTAGGCTAGCCGAGACAAGGAGGGTGGCGACACTTTCATATATGAGGCGTTGGCTTTTAACTCTATTGGTCTAATAATGTGAGCACTGATCAGTTCTGTGTTCTTCCAGACGCTGATGATAGTAGAGAGTGCGCAACGGATAACAGTAATAGGACGATACATACCCTCCGACAAATTCTGAATGATTATGGGTATTCTGCCTTATTTTTTCATTAGGAGAACGCCCTTCTGATACATGACAGGGCACGACAGGCACCCGTCAAATTCATGTTCAGACGAGTGGGCTATGTAGTCGTGTCTCTGGTTGATGGTGCAGACCAGAACAGTCAAGAAGATCTGGTAGAGACTGCCTTAACCCATGGTGCTATCGACTTCGACAACATCGCGGATTCTTCAGGCTGTTCCTTATGGGCGAGTCATTCATATATTCTTCTTATCTGTCTACTAACAGCTGCAATCCAGTTCACCAGCGAATCGGATGCCTTAATATCACTATGTACTGCCATTACCAACAAATTTTCGCAGAAGTGGAATGTCGATGTCAGTGAACTTCGATACATACCATTAGAAGACAGTCCCGAAGTTTCTGAAGAAGCTAAAAACGATCTCAAGGCACTCATCGAGGAGTTAGAGAACAATGAGGATGTCCTTCAGGTGTGGACTAGCTCGCAAGAGGACCATTGATCTTGGATAAGTATGAATATAAAATCTCTGAGTAGTACATCAAACGGAATGGTAATGATTGCCTATGGAAATACGATGAATCCAGATCACTAGGATTCAGTAACATGCTTCGACACTGGGGACAAGTGAAATCCACGATGTACCTCCTTTTCCTCCCAGTTCTACGACTCCAGCTTGATGTGCTAGTTTAGTGTAATGACTCAGGTTCGGAACGTTAGCGGGAAGGTCTTCCTTTGAAAGGACCTTGCCCAAGAGAGATCGAAGAGGTTGTTCTTCACCCCTATCTTGTAAACGGACTAGGGCGACAATCAATGGCTTGAAAGAGGGGAAGTCAATTGTACTATCTTGAGAAAAATGTTTTGGAGCTGTTTCAGCAGTATAGACCTGATGTTCATGCGAACAACACATCTTCTCGGGAGGTACTTGACTGTTTGAAGCGCCATCTGAAGAACCCGAAAAGCGAGCACACTGACAATCTACAAGATGTGGGATAGTTGACCCTTCCCAGTGCTGCCTCTTCAAAGAAATATTGAGATTTGCTGATTGAGGTAGTCGCAGTGTAGAGGTACCCAGACCATTCGTAGCCGTCAATGACTTCTGCACGCGGATGAACCGTTGATCTGTATTTTCCCCCTTTCCTGAGCCTCTGTCAATGGATTCAGGAGAAGTACAAAAATGCCTGGGGTCGGAGGATTTCATATAATTCGGTGAGTTTGAGTCGCGAGAGTGGTCTGTGACTGATGACACAGCACTGAAGCTTGAATGCTCCTCGCTTCCTTGAAAATAAGAATACACGATTGCTTGAGCAGAACCAGGGATTGAAGGTTGGCTATTAGCATGCCTCCAATTTTCTGTAATTTCAGAAGGTCGTATAAGGGACATATTCTTCGATTTCTCATGGTGACTTTGTCCGGTTACTGGATTGTGGTGACTCTTTGGATGAGATTTTCCATCATGCACCGGGAAAGACATCCTGCCTTCAAGCTTTGATGTTGCCACACCAGTGAAAACTGTGTCCATGGTCAGAAAGTGATGCGACGTAGAAGTATTGATAGAATACCTTGTTCTTGTTTGTTTCGGTCTGATTTGTGATTCAAAATATCCTTCTGCCAGTTTAAGACAGAATCAAGCATGACAGATCGAGCATTTGTATCGAGCACAGTAAGGTATCCTTTGTTACGCAGTACTGAGAGTGGATAGAAGAACAGCGCAGGGACACTTGACATTAATACAATCGTAGCAGGAGGGGGTACATCGAGAGCGAAGATGAACATATCTGCGAACGCATTAAAAGCTTATCGAGTAAGGATCATGAGAGTCAGCCTACCTGTGGTCAGTTTCACAACTAACATGTCAGTTTCGTCCTCGTCGTACTCGACAAAATTTATTTTGTTAGAAGGTAGCGAACTGCCTTGAAAGGCAGTAAAGTTATCTTTGACGAAGACTGGCTTGTAGTACAAATTGAAACACCAAATTGTACCATGCGATTGGGCGACGGCACAGATATTCTTTATTACATCAACTTCTTTAGAGCCTTTTGGTGGCTTGCACGATTCTGTGTGTTGATCAACCATTAGCGGTCAGCTCTTAAAGCCGAGCTGCTTACCATAATCCCATAACACAGCAACTTGCGGTGCCATGCTGGTTGGGAAATTGACTTCTTGAAGATGAGCAGAATATTATAGAGTCTCGAGGCCAGACGAGGCTTAGTGGTAGTAAAAAGAGCAGTGAAGGACTGCACACCTATGGCTCTAGTATTCTCAGCATGCGGTAAGATAATCGGAAATCGAAGTAGGTTATAAAGTGACTCGAATCGACCTTTCGATATCAAATGCACTGAAGGGACGAGGCAGAGAGTTCCAAGTTTAGCAGTACTCTGGTCTCAATCACTCGGGATCATGAACAATCGTGCTTTGATCAACCTATCTTTGTATTGTACCATTCAGGCCGCAGTGCTATCCATGCACCTCCCTCTTTCCCGCCGAGCTCAATAATGCCTGCTTTCTCTGCTAAGGCGACATACTGTCCGAATCTTTCGGTACCGGCCCGTCGATACACCGTGTGATCCTTACTGGCTAGCTCTAAAGCAACACCAGAACGGAATGGGCGCGAAAAGCCTTTTGAGCGATGGAACTGAAGTCGTTGTACTAGTAAGCTGAATTGAGGTGGAACCACTTTAGGTTGGCTCTGGTGTGTCGGAGGGGTTGAAGCAGATGCTGTGTTCCCGTTGCAAGTCGGCAATACTTCGCTAACAGGATTTAATTGGATATACGACGGGATCGGATTTAAATTTGATGGCGACGACGTGGGTACAGCATTAGGTGTGGTTCCCAACGTCGTAAGATTCTGCTGATTGCTCGAACCTTGGTTTAGAAATGTAGGGACGGGAAGTGTGTTCTCAACAAGAAGAGACTTCTGAACGGAGCTCTGCGTCTCGGGGGTCAAAAGGCACGCGTCGTATCCTTCAACCGTACTCTCTTCCTGATCTTCTGCGTGAGAAGCGAACATTGGGGCCAAGGATGTTTCATCCGTAAGCGATGCCGCAGAGACAGATTCTGTTTGCGAAGGGGACCTGGTCACAAGTGAAGAGTCCCCGGCTTCATGTGATGTAGGCGTAGCAGGCCGCGGGGTTTCCTCTGAGATATCTGCCCCACTCACACGTGAATCAAGAGGTCCATAATTAGGGGCGGTGTCGTTTCCCTTGTAGCGTAGATGGTCCATAATATCGATATCAAACTCTTCGGCCTTTGACCGACCAGCACGGCGTAAAAAAGAGGGAAAATTCCTGTTTGATCTGTCCCTTTGAGAATGGGAGACGGAAGTGGTTCTATAGTCCTCTCGAGGTAGACGGTCATCGCCTGGCGACCAATAATCGTCCACGACATCAGCGGCCAAGACATCATTGTTCCAGTCCAAAAAGAAAGACGCCTGTGTCTTCAGACTTGTGTGAATCCCAGGAAGAGATATTATCACAACCCTGTATCGACGAAGTCGTAATACAGACACTGCATACGCAAAGTCACGATCTCCAGATATGAGTATGATAGTAGATGGTGGGGGATTGTCAATAGCATAGGCGAGCATATCCACTACGAATGAAGCTCAGACAACTACGGTTCCAGCGCACTTGGACTTACCAAGTATCATTTTATCTGCGACATCCTTGCGACCGTTGTGAGGGCAGTCCGTTAAGGACACGCCTGAACACTGGAGTTCCGAGCGAAGGACAAGAGATTTCGCGAATGCAGCGGGATCAGACAGTTCGAGGTAAGCCTTGAATAACTTGATAGTCCCGAAGTAATGAGCTACACGGCGTATTTTCTTGACAATCTCATATCCGGTATATTGGGTGGCAGCAGCGCAGTTTTCTAGGCAGTGCTTTCATGTCCAGCGGTATTCTTTAAGTAGAAAGAATTATTCAAACGAACCATAGTCCCAGAATATTGCCACGTCGTCGGATATCATCTCAGAGTGCGGGAAGGTGAAAAGGGTTCCGGGACCGCTACTCCATTCCGCCTACTTCTAGAAGGCATTATAAGGGGCACTCATGGGCGTCAATCGCACATCAAGAACCTTGTCCTCTTTGTCGTAACGATTGGATACACGTGATGTTGATATAACGTATTTGTACCAACTGTCTACACTTGAGCGGGAAATCTAGAAGGATTGGCCCACTCCGGCTTGAGAGATACCCATGCTTTATTTCCAGACCCTCCTGACTTGATTATCCCAGCTTCCTCCGCCAATAGTACGTACGACGCAAACTTGCTAACTTTTGCCTGTGCATAAAGATCCTTGACTCTCGCGAGATCAGATCCCAAATCCGTACGCATCACTTGAGTTTGCATATGTTCATGAGCACGCCTCTGTAATGCTGTGATTAATGGTAAGAAGTGAGATGGTGCAGGTCTAGCAGTTGCAGTCTGCGGCGGTGGTCGCGCCAGTGGTTGCGCCGAAGTTGATGGCGTTGGAAGTACTGGTTTAGTCTTAGTATTGAGTGAAGGCGTAGGAGAAATAGTTGCCACAGGTGCAGGTATAGCCGTCGTACTCGGCGCAGAGGTAACTACAGGAGTGACGGGTGCGGCGAGTGCAGCCGGTACAAATGCTGGTGTAAATGGCTTCCATGAGTCATTAGCTTCAACAGATGGCGCTGGGAGGGATATAGATACTGGTAGAGGAGTCTTCACAACCGCATTTGCAGAAACTGAAGTCGAAGACTGCGCAGTTTGAGGCTCCTTTATAGTCTCATTTTCTGAGAATGGGAAACCTTCCCGAAGGTCCGGTTGAGACGAGCTTTCGAAAATGATGTCACCATCAGTTACGAAAGTCGGCTCAACTGACTTATGTCTGGGGGAAGGCAAAGGCGTTTGCGAAGGCGTTTGCGGCGCCGACTGCGCGGATCGGAACGACCCAGCGGGGGAATACGGTCGAGAAGCCGTTCTCGACGGAGTTCGCCAAGGACTCGTTGTGTTAGGCCTTGTGTGCTCGTGACGATCGCTGTAAGAAAAGGTCTGATGATTACCATGAGACGTCCGGCCTAGATCCACGCCGTCCTTATTTACATCGTTGGTGTGACGACCTTTACCCCTTCGATCCGAGTCGGGCGTGACCCCATTGAGTGAGGTCGATGGATGACGCGCCCTTTGTGGTACTGATGGAGGAGCAGCTGACAATTTGTCACCTCCGTTTTCACCCAGAACCTTTGCATTCCAATCGAGGTACGCGTCAGCTTGTGCAACTAGGCTACTGTGTGCATCGGGAGGACACAATATCACAACTTTGTATTTGCGATGGCGTAGTGTAGAGATGGCATAAGCAAAGTCTCGATCTCCAGAAATGAGAAAAATCGTTGCTGGAGTTGGGTGGTCAATTGCAAATGCAATCAAGTCGACTGGAAAGACAAAGATGAGTAATTTCAAACTTTTTAACGGTCTGTATATGTCATACCAAGAAGCATTTTACCGGCAGCTTGAGCTCCTCTATGGTGGGGACAATCTATCAGGGCCACCCCAGATGCCTGTAATTCTGTCCAGAGTCTGAGAGTAGACGATACTTCAAGGTAAGCTTTGAAGGATATGATAACTCCAAATTCATGCGCTAGGGAACGAATTGCTTGTACCGTCTCGTATCCAGGAACTCCCGACCGAGGCAGTAAATTCTCTGCAAACATGTCAGCCAAGGATACACTTCTAGACGAGAAAACGACGTGCCGAAATCCCAGAAAACAGCAACGTGCTCATGTTGCTGCATGGTGAATGAGATGGGATACCTGTCTCTGCACTTGTCCTTTTTAAAAGAGCCGGAAGGATGCTTGATGACCTCTCGCCACGAGGTATATAACGTACTCATGTGGGTGACTTGCACGCCACATGTGCACGTTTAAAAAGTAACAACGACGAATACGAGACCAAAAACACGTTGTCAATGGAAAGAAACTCCGTCATCGGATAGTGACCCTGATCAATGTGTGTTCGTTGGGTGCTATTCTGAGAGTGGTTCAGCAAGACGAGCAAACCGTGTTATATCACGCGTGTATGAGGGCCACGATCAGGAAATGGACACACGCAGGCCATCCCACTGTAGGTACGATGCAAGAAAGACCGTAGACACGCATTGTTAATGCCCAATTCAACCCTGGAATGCCGCATGCCACTAGGTCGAGCCATGCACAACTTGATTCTGAATACAAGGGTGGGAAGTAAAATCGATTTATTGTATATTCTTGCCCAATCTAGCGAGATGGTAATTAATAGCAGGTTTTGGTAGTCTCTTTGGAAGCGGCTGGTGCAACGCGGGAGTAAGATACGGACAGTATCCTGTGCAAGGAACAAGCAAAACGCACTGTCGTCCGCATGCAATGAAACAAGGTCTCAGCCGCTTCTTTGCACATACCCGCCGAATTGAAGTCTTGGTGCGCAGCCCAGCAGCCAAGCATGGCAGCCAGCTGTGGCCCACACATGTTATGTGCGGGATCTGGATAGCGAGACATCAGTGATTTCTAGACAAAGAATGTGCAAGTCACGAACTCTTTCGAGGCCGGACCTTGAGGTTTTTTATGTGAATGGTCATTTGCGGCGACGCACAACCTCACGGGTTTAGGTTAGTTGTCAAAATTGTTGGCGCACGTGATTTATTTTCAATTTATCCACGTCATATCTCTCGACTGCGGCTTGCGGCTGATCACCCATCAAGTACCTTAGAAGCTAGTGACCCCTTCGCCAACGCGCTTCGCCTTTCACGGTCCCGTCATTACAGAAAATGCCCTCATCTTTGAACAAGAATAATTCTGGTAAGTACATACATGTGATACTTTTGACGCATGCAGCGTCTCAACGTAATAATAAGCGGTCAAGCGGATTATGCAGGAGGCCAAGGAGCTCGCCAATGACCCATCGACAGACTATTCCGCAGCTCCATTAGAAGTGCGTGACGTTTTGTGCCGCCCAATATCAGGATTCATATGCTTGCTTATCTAGGATGACATATTCGTCAGTCGTGCGCAATCTACTTTCGCGATACTCAACTGAAGCTTGGCCCAGGAATGGCACTGTACACTGCGCGGGCCTATGGGTACCGAGTTTGAAGGAGGACTCTACCACTTTCGTATTCTGTTGCCTGCCGAATATCCATTCCGACCTCCATCGCTCATGATGCTCACGCCGAATGGAAGGTTTGAGCTGAATACCAAGGTGAAAAATCTAGTCATGATTTGATTTGATTTACAGGCTGACCACTACACGGTGTAGATCTGCATCAGCTTCACAAATTGTGAGCGTTGTATCAGAACGTCTTTAGCAAGGTGATGTTGACTCGCCTTTCAGACCACGAGGAGTTGTGGCAACCAGCATGGGGTGTTCGGACAGGTGTGTCATACCTGCAGATGTCCACGGCCGCTTGCTTATGCACTGGTAGCTATTATTGGACTCCAGGGTTTCTTTCCTCTAAAGGGGCAGCAGGCTGTCGGCGTTGGGTCTATCGAGTATCCTTTGGCAGAACGAAAGCGTCTAGCAGCTCTGTGAGCACTTCTTTCCCTCCCCCCCCCTAATATTTGCACTCACATGAAAAGATCACGAGAATGGGTCTGCCCCCATTGCAAAGAGAGTAATCTGGCATTACTACCCGACCCACTGATTGTAGCGAGTGGCAGTACCGTACAAGAGTTCATCAACGTCGTCGAACCTTCAACTGTACCACCGGAAGCCGGTGAATCAGCACCGGAGTCCGAGCCTAGTACCACCTCCGAGCCAGCGCCAGAGCCTAGAGCCACTCCAGAGTCGGCAGTCATACACAGTATCGACACCTTATTACCTTCGGCTGGTGTTGCTGGCCAGACCCGGCCGGGACCATTCATCACACGGGCTGCAGTAGAGACACCAGCAACGATACGTGTGACGCCGAAACCCCCGCTTGTGCTGGTTGACGGGGCGATCTGTATGTTGTTCGTTATCGCATTTGCAATTATATGCCGTAGGATGGTCTAGTTGTAATTTGTATTGATATTAGTTTTGTAGGATAGATACATTTTCGAAACCTCTGTCTCAGTGATCGAGAGATCCGAGACGAGACAAATGCGAAGTACCGACGGACGATTACTATATATATTTCAAGTTTTCTGCGACTAATGGGCGCGCTGCTTTATGACCGCCCCAGCACGAAACTTGTCCATTAGTCGTAGGAAGTCCCTGAAGCTAAACCACCGTCCTGTTTCCGTTCCAATCCCACCCTCCCTGTTCCAATCACCACATCTTCATCCTCAAAGTATGTTCCAGCGCAACCTCGACTTCGCGCCACACCACCCCACCGAAGAAGATGAAAAGTGGCTTCAGGACACCATACCAATAGAGCACAAGAAAAGGGGACGGCTTTCCACGTCATCCATATCCTCATCCAGTTCTACCATCACGGACAATTTTATGCAATCCCGCCCGCATAGCATCGGTCCTGGGCCCACCTTTATCCCGACCTCTCCACCGATCGTTCGATGGCGACCTCCACCCCACATTTCCTCGGTCTGGCACGAATCAACCCGGCCGAGGTCTGTATCGTGTCTAGCAGAGCAACATGAATGCTTCGAAAGCACTCGCCCTACTCATACCGCGTCACCTCCGATTGCTCGATGGCAGCGTTCACGCCACATTCTACCTCTCGCCTGGCACGAGCCAGCCCGGGCGCAGTCTGCACCACCGTGTCTAAAGGAGCAAGACGAATTCTTTGCCCCTAGAGCCTAGACTTGTGACGATCTTTGTTTTTTCTGGGATCCAGGTGTTTTACTGTTATTCACGTAGATGGCTGTCCCGTTCACATTCACGACGAATTGGCTCCATTCAATATTTACCGCAGTCATCGCATATTCATCATCATAAACCACATTGCAAAGTATTTACCCCTCACACATCGTACAACCAGCACATTCGAATCAGATAATTGTAGGATTATGCACGATATTGTAATCCGTATATGTACACTACTTCTTCTTGACGTCCCGAAGACTGAATACAATCAAGTCCTCATCCTCCAGATTGTAGCTCGCAATCGAACTTGAATTTGTAAGCATCTTGCCCTCGAAAGACAGTCTAATACGCGAAGCGCCGACGGTACTGTCGATATGTCTCGTAATACGATCGCGAATCGTCGATACCAACAAATCGAGGGACAGGTCTGGGACTATGACGATCGATCCATTGAGTTTCCATTCTGGTTTCGACGATTCCAGAGGAAGTTGAACCCGGAGTGAGATAGGGTGCTATATTTTGGTTAGCATGAACCCCAAAAAACAAAACAAGAAAAAGTTTGAAAAAGTTTCAACTCACAGGATGCATTGCGATCCAATCTGCCTCTGGATACAGCTGACCACCTGGCAGCTTGGCTACTCGTTGGCGCTTGGCAGGAGGTATATCATCTGCACCACCCTCCATTTCGTCTGCAGAACGGACTTGACCTGCCTGTGCTTGGAGCGCTCCATTAGCCGCGGCAAGAGCTGCCATACGGGAAGGATGCAGTCCAGGTGCGGGAGGCTGGTAACCGAAAGGCTGGACCGCATCCATTCCCTGATAATGCAAGGGCGGTAACATAACAGGGGGCTGATTTGAATACATAGATGCTGGCTGGGGACCCGAGGAGACCGTAGCTGCTTGATAAGCGCCTGGATTTCCTGCGGATTGAGGGGGGGCTGGGACGGATGCGGGTGCAGGGGGTAAAGTAGCGAGGGGTGGCGGAATAGCCGCAGGCCCTATTCCAGGTCCAATGACATTAGAGTCTTGACTATAAAGCAAGCATTAGCACTTAGAACAAACAAGATACTTTCAATGACTTACGGTCCGAGACCCTTTGCACGATGAAGTGCAGCAATTTGCTCGTCGAAATTGACATTTGTCGAGAACCGGTCGAGAGTATTCGCTTTTGACGCTGTATGGCCATCCCAAACTACCTTTTCCCTCTCTTTGCGCTTTTCACGTTCCTCTTCTTCCTCCTTCTTCCTCCGCTCCTCGTCCGCTTCAGCACCGAAAATATCCACACGCGTACGTGCGAGATTTTTGAGCGACGACACTACATTAGCCCCACGTTGCAGCTCCGATGCCTGGGATTTGCGCAATTCCAAAGCATCGCGCTGTTCTTTCCAGCGAGGATCCAAAAGCTCGATTCGCATGTGTTCATCCAGTTCGTCAACAGCAATAGACTGCCCACAAATAGAACAAGTCGTCATGGAGGCCTTTGCGCTCTTCTTGTCCACTATAGAAACAATGATTGTCAACAAGAAATGGAAAGCAGAAAAGACGCTTACACTTCGGCACATAGTCTGTCCGAATCTTCATAGGTCCAGCAGCATTGAGAGTACCAGATTGAAGCGCTTGGGCTCGTGCAATTTCCCTCGCACGTACCTCCTCCTCACGCCTCTGTTTGGTCTGTTCATCTTCTACCTCCTCGTCACTCTCTTCCATCGCTGCATCATCTTCTCCGCCACCAACTCCAGCACCACCGACAGCAGCAGCTGCCTCAGCCTCAGCTGCTGCTTGACGAGCACGATGTGCCTCCACGTCCTCCGCAGTAGTCTCCATAATCATTGCTGCCATCCTCTTCTGTGCCAACGTCATATTCTCAACCTCCTGGAGACTCATGGGGGCCGGCAATTCCAAGTTGGCATCGGCGACAGTGAATTCAATCGTCTGAACTATAGCGTAATCATGCCAGTCGATTTCGGCGAACGCAACTATAAAAGAAAAAGGAACGGTCAACCTCAACAAAAAAGATAGGTGATACGCGACGCACTTCGTTCGGCCTCCTGGTCATCCTGACGCTTCTTGTCCTTTTCACGCTTGTTTTTCTCCCATTTTGCATGCCTTTGCGCTACTTCAAGTGTCTTCCATCGTGCATCCTCCTTCGTCCGTTCCTTCAGCTGTTCCAACACCTCCTTATTAGGCTGAAGTATCTTGGTGTACTGCTCCACCAACCGGTTGAAATATCCGAAAAGTGAATGCGTAGGGCGAAGAAAGTCGAACTGGTAATTACGCCCTTCACGCAAAGATAGATTAGCGAGGAAGCTTCGACCTCTACATGCGCTGAACAATGCGGTGAGCTTCATAATATCGCTGTATCCATACTAGTCAATCAATCAAAGCATAAAAACAGTTAAAAAGACACACAGGTCAATGCTGCTGATGTTGGGCATGTCCATGATGAAGTCTGGAGGCGATGGCTCGATTCCAACATCAACCACTTGGACAGGTTGAGCATCACCATCCTCTTTCCCTTCCTTATCAGGAGTTGACTCGTCTATCTCTCCTCGGTTAATCCTATCCATTCGATGTCGGTAGTATGCATGGTAGGGGTCCACCGGATTAAGGAAGGAGAACTTGGGGTCAGTCCGTTGGCCCTCACGAATTTTATCTTCAAAATGCGGAGGGTTAGCAGAACGCGCTACAAAAAGTGCAGTCCTATCGATTACGGCTATACCACACAGAAAGGTGTCAACCATGTATGAACTACTATAGAACAATTGCAACTGCTTACTCTTGATTTCCGGCGGAGGAAGAATGAGGCCGCTTGAGAACCTCAAAGAGCCGCTGCCACCTGCCAGCTCCATCTGAATGTCAGATACACCATTTAGGTGTACGCCGTTGGCCACAGGGGGTACATTCTCGACAACAGCAGTCATGGTCTAGAGTGACAACGAACGAATTCTCTCGGCGTCTTGAGAATCTTGCTTTCTCACGGTCCAGTAACTTTTACCTTCCTCCTCGCCGACCACGAGCCCTTATGTTTCGACCGTCTCATGTAAATTTAAGTGGTCTTCTCTGGTGGGTGTGTTGCTCATTACCACCAACCATCTTTCTAACCGTGTCTCAGGAAGGTACCGTGGAAATTGTCACCGACACGGAAAGCCAACGCTCGGGCGAGGCTAAAGAAAGTCGATGCAGTCATTGAGGCAGTGAGAACAAGTGGTGTGAAATGTAGTGCTCTCGTGAGTCTAGTGGAACTTTGCACTTATACGAGGCTTATTGCTACCCAGGACCAAGCACTGGAGTTACCGAAAGAACATGAGATGCCCGCACGAGACAAATACACAATATTCAGCGCCAACGCCAAAGGTTATCGCAAGGGGATTCATAAGGTTCCTAAATGGACAAGGGTGCGTAACCAGCTCCTCTCAGTCCCTGACGATGACCCACAATACACACAGCGTACACTGAGGACGAATCCCAAGGGCTTCTAATCCATTGTCATATAGAACTCTAATTGACCCTTTCCGAGTCGATCTAAAATAAGATCACCTGAATTGTACCCTTCCTAATCGCCTGCATTACCTTCCGACCACCCAAAACTGATTTGAAGACCTCATCTCTCGTTTCTGGAATATCCAAAAGTGACCGTTTCTTGGAGTCTTTCCAAGTGACGTCGAGTATGATGTGTGAGAGCGCAGAAACGGCAAGAGCGTCTTGTGAGATCGAACATTAGGCTTTGGTGAGAGATAGACGTGGAAAGCTCACCAGTCTCACAGAGCAACTTTCCCAATCGTCCTGGTGTGCCCACAGCAGCACCCACCTTTGTCCTCCTCAAGTATGCAACGTGATCTGTGAGCTTGAAGTGCTTGGCAAAGAGCTTCGCAACCTCGCCGCCTTTATCACCCCTCAGTTTCTTGTCCTTCAAGACTCGTGTGACGTCTGCTACACGCAATGCAGCTCCGGTCACAAAGATGAGGGTTGGTGCTCCTGCCGTTTTGGATTTTTGTGTTAGACGTTTAGTGAGTGTCGGATTGGCTATCGTGGGTTGGGTGGCATGAGACACGACGCAGTTGATGAGGTGGTTTGAACGAACTTTTAATGATGAAATCCACTAGTTGATCCAGTGTCCGTGGTCCGTTCCATGAAGTTGTATCCGCAATGGCCGACGCTGTCTACATGTCAATTTAAGAATATCCCTTCAGACGGCACTTTGTTGACACGCACCAGGGATTCGCATATCCTCCAATTCCAGTGCACTCATGTTTGAGAAGACTTTGGCCTGGTGAGATGCCAAGAAATCGGAAAGCCGAACAGGCGATTGGTCGGCGACAGATGACTGGATCACCTCGACAGTCTCTGCGAGTTTTCGTTTCTGGTGCCAATCGTTAGATTGCTGGACCACGACGTAGAATATCACAACCTACTTTGGCCTTTCGCTCTTTTTCTTTTTCCCGACGTTTCCGCTTTTTGGCTAGTTCTGCTTCTCTGTCTGTAGCTGTGGGCCTGGGATCCGATTCTCCGGCTGCCACTTCCTCTTCCACACTACCGGAGTCGTTGTCATTGTCGTTTTCATCCGAAAAGAAATCTGCGTCTGGGGCAGCCTCGTCGTCTGAAAAAGCAACAAGGTCATCTATGACAAAGTCATCGTCAAAATCGTCTCCTCGGTTCATGTTGTTCGATGAAGGAGAGAAAGAAATACAAGCAATGTGCACGTGATGTGCTAAATTATCACAGGTATTCGAATGGCCCATTTAACCTGGCCGCAGCTTGCAATATTAACGAGTTTCCTCGCGAGATTATGACTGGCATATGGTCTCTGCATGACTTTTCGAATTTTAATTTTTGGACTGCGCCATTCAGGGTTCTCACAGAACACTTTAACATCTGTGTGGCACTAATTGCGGCGACGTGCCTTGTACTATGTTGCTATAAAGCCTCCCCTCGAAATCACTCGCGCAATACCCCTACTCCCACTCCGTTGTCCCTTGAATCCCCCTCTTCCCCTCAGATCCTTCCCCATCTTTCTTTTGACAACGTCCTCACACGCCTTCGTCGTCGTAGACCTAGCAAGCCTTCTCCTGACATCACTCCACTCAACCCATCACCTCGTGCAAAGAAAATGGGTTACACGCGCCGACCTCGTTCTTCACAGAAACAGATCGGTTCTCCACCTTTTCCCCAACCACCCCCACCACCACAGGTGAAGCAGCACTATGACGCCTTTCTTGTGCTTGACGTCGAAGCAACATGCCAACAAGGAACTGACTTCAACTTCCCCAACGAGATAATCGTACGTCGAAAGGCCATTTTCTGCGACAGTTTCTTACCTCTTCCTTTTGAACTTCAGGAGTTTCCTGTGTGCTTGATGCGATGGAAAGACAGGACTAACGACTTGAAAGCTACCCAGCTCGAAGTTGTGGCCGAATTTCGCAGCTTCGTCAAGCCCACATGGCGACCTATTTTGTCCAAGTTTTGTACAGACCTTACTGGCATCACACAGGTTAGAAGCCTTCCACATAACCCTTCCCCTCCGGACATTCTTCTCAACCTTTATTGTACGTAGGAACAAGTGGATGCAGCGCCTCCATTCCCTCTTGTTTTAGCTTCGTTCCAAGATTTCATGGTGGAACACGGTCTGATCGATGGTGACACTGGGGAGCGGCTTGTTCGGTTTTGTTGGTGCAGCGATGGCCCCTTTGATATCCGTGACTTCGTTGTGAAGCAATGTTTTATCTCAAAGGTAAGTTTGATGAATAATACAAATGACAGGTGCTAAGCGCAATTCACACACCAGATCCCTATGCCCGGCTGGCTACAAGGAGATGTTCTCGATGTACGGACCGCCATCCTGGATTGGCTACACTCGCGCGAGCAGCCAAGAGATTCAAGTGTGACAGAAGTAGGCTCGAAATTTCAAATCCCATTTTTGACAATAGATAGATAACATTTGACAGCGGTGGGATGGCCCGAGACGCCGGACTTTGAATATTACAGCTCAACTGAAGGCTCTCGGTCTTTCCGGCTTCGAGGGCAGGCAACATAGTGGTATCGACGTCAGTGCGCGTGAATTATATTTTCTATGTGGCTGAGATAACCTTTCCTATGCAAAATACAGGATAGCCGTAATATTGCACGTATTGTTTCCGAGCTTGCTCGACGCGGCACCTCGTTGCATCCCAACACAGTGATACATCCCAACCGACGTTGGCAGTGGATGGGAAAACATGGTCAAATTCTCGACGATCACTGGACCGTGAAAAAGGTCGATGGCATGCAACCATGGCAAAAGCTCTGACATTTTTCCGTTATGCCTTTTTCTTCCACCCTGGTTCCATTCTCCTTGATCCTGCCATGCATGATATCTAGAGATGAGACATAATGCGATTCTCTAACATATCCATTTTACGCCCATGCTCACTGGGTATATCGGACAACACGTGCGGCTATGGACTTACGATGGACTCTGGTCTGAATATGGAATGATATTTCCATCTGTCTATGCATCGGTTGTATGGTTGTATGATGCAGCACTATCTTCTGCTATTCACAGGATTATCTGCTATACTTTTCCAGGATCCTTACGTATCTCCTCAGCTACTTTCAAAGTTGTCCCTTTGGCACAATTACGCCGTTCATAATCATAATCAATGTTCTAATTGCCCTGTCGCTAGAGGTATTGGATAACTAGTCCCATATTTCCTTGGAGTTTATTTCTTGCCTTTCTTGCCTTGATATCCTAGTCTTTATTTAATGTACTACATTCGATTGTAGTTGTGATAATGATATCTGTATGTTAGTACCGTGACTTGTAACCGCGCTCATTCTTTACTAAGATGTCCACGTATTGAAAGGTACAGCCTTCCTCTGTACGAGTCGCGATGCCGCCTTGTTTGTCATGCGCATTAATCTGGAGAATCTTTTCTTCTCTAAGACATGTCATCTGACAGCCATATGCATATGATGATGGTGGTAATAGGGCAACGGAGTCGCGGAAGAAATACAGAAACGTGAAACGTACCCGAAGGCCAAGATGACAGAAGCACCCAGCACCACTCAGAGCGCCTCTCAATCTCTTAGCCATTTCTACGGCAAGCCACGCGATGCTAAAATACCAGAGTTGGCCAACGATGCCGGTCTCGACACCCCTCGCTCAAGGATCGAAGATGTCAGGATTGACTACTGCGGAATCAAGACAGTTGACTCCCACTGTAGTAGTAATAGTAGTAGTTGTATATCACCGGCATGGTCCAATCGCTGGACTGTATCCGCCCACACAACCGGAAAAACGCCGCTCGAATTAGGGTCCATGTCGACGGAACTTGGTGATAGTCAATGCGGAAAGAGGGCAGGTTCACAAAAGGATGCATGCATACATCCAACAAAAATACCAGAGGAAAATTTGAGCATGTCAATGACTGCTGAGAAGTACTGAATGCAGAAATACGGCGATACAGAGGTACATACTAGATAATACTTAATCGATAAACACGTTCCATCCCCAAAAGCCCACATTCCTTTCAGCCCGCATTGACTCTCGGAACGACGAGGCGACACACTGGTCTTATCCTTATGTCAGTGTGAGACGTTGATAATTGCCAGTTGAGACGCATTTCCGTGATCGTCTTTCGCAGGAAATGCAGGGTTGATTCATTACTTGAGTAGAGGAGCACTAGATATGAACCTGCTGGAGTCAAGAAGTGCTGAAGGCGATTGTGAAGAGTATTCAGGTCAGCCGGAGCGGAGCGGCAAAACCGATTCTCAACCTCTTCTCTTGGAAATTGCCTCGCTAAGTTGCGACTGGCGTTGTGCGGAAGGGCATCTTTAACGGCATACATCGGATGTAATCTGTTTGTCGCATCAGATCCCCACCTCTTTTGGGCGTTGGGAAATAGATTCCAACAGCGAAGGCGTTGTGTTATATGAGGTAGTGGTCACCAATACAATGGATGGGTCAGGGGATATGAAGTTGCGTGAGCCCTGATATACATGGGTTCCCTTATACTTAACTTCCTCTCGGACGAACTAGTCCAGACGGTAGAGTGTGCCATAAGGGAAAACACCTTCCCTTGTTTTCGCACTGTGTTCGTACAATAGAACAAGACTCTGGACGAAGGGCCCATTCTAGCGAGAGGGGGATTTGGGCGTTATATATGAAAGGACCTAGTTGCAATTGGGGGATGAAAATATGGGAAAATCATGGCATAAAGTTGAGACCCTAGACGGTGACATTCCGAGTTTCCGCTTTGTGACCGAAAACGGCCAGCGCAGATCACTAGCGTGGCACAATTGCGTCACAGTTCTTGTATGTGGCGAACACAAAAACATTCTTTTATGTGGCGAACTTCTTCAAAAACATAAGCTGGTCGAGGAACGGTGCCAATACGTGCCATGGACAAAGCTCACATTCGTCATCTATCTACAGCATAGGCAATGCAGTCCAGTGGCGTAGAAAAGTCAAAAACTTATCTGGAGCACTCAATCAGATGATGGCACAGCCGCTAAAATCGGTAGAACACGAAAAGACTACAAACACATCCTAGAGGCGGAAAAGATGATGGGACGATAGCGATTGTCATTGATATCGAGTGGACTTCGATGGCCCGAAATGTCGATAAATACCAAAAGATATCAAGATGGTTCAATTCGACCCCCAAATCACAGAGCACATACTCACTACATCTAAAACAGTCGTTTACCTCTCAGGCCATGAAGGGACCAGGTATGTCACGAATGAGATGTGCTGGACCTAGATACCATCAGGAATCGTACAACCTGAATGACAAACTTTTACCAGAACTACTTGACTTAAGATTGCTATCATCAGCGCATGAGTAGCCGAGTTGACCATGACAGGCAGTGAGACCCGAAGTGTATGGATGTCATTCCACAAAAGCCAAGTCAAACGGAACAGGGTCAGGTCGGGGTAAGTGGGTTGTGTGAAAGGTGCACTGCGCTGCTCCAATTGCTGTCGCCAAATTTTTCAAGTTGTAAGGTGGAGATAGAGTTTAGTGGGAAATTTAGACGACCCATTTGAAACACATAGCCAAACTATAAATAAATTCTTACTACACAAATGATTGCTACCACTATGTATGCCTCCATCAACTCTCGCCGATTTGTGATCTCTGAACCTGTGAAACGTTTACGAGGAGGGAATATGATATGCACCAGGCAGGAGGGCTGATGTTCATGGGTCAGATGACCAGTGAGTACTAGTGAGTGCTCCAAAACCCATGTCGATGTATATATCTGATAGAGAGGACATAGAGTAACCAGTTCATCAGATTACCTCGAATTGTACTTCCACTTGCGCGATACAGTCATGGATTCCCAGCCAGGATAAGGTGCACGACGCTGCATATCGCCTACGTGTGATATGCTCGACATGAAATATCAGACCACGTTGACGACCTTGCTACCAGAATGTTCCATGCAGAGACGTTAGATAGCCTACGCTGCATGGAATGAAACAACATACGTCACTTGGCTCCATTTTTGCATCATACATGAACCAGCTGGGGCTATCATTAATCTCCTCATTTTCAGCTAAGGGGGGCTCGGAACTGTCACATTTTGCTCTGGGATTGTAAGCTGTATAGGGTTATAGCGACGAAGATCCAACGTATTCTTCATCGGCATAGAACTTCAAAAACCGCGAGTACATTTGACCTGTTTATCGGACTTCTCGTTCA